>RJWJ010000008.1:219774-276154 GCA_004363605.1 Indri indri | reverse complement strand
CTCTCAGCCTGTAGTTTTTAAGAGGTTCACTTGTGCTTTACAAAGCAAATCCAAACCTTTAGGTCTGAGAAACACGGCGCCTTGTGGGATACAGCCGCTACTGTCCTTCAGAGACGCCCTTCCGTGTGTAACAGCATTTGAGATGCAAACCAACACGTTCACATATTCCTTCAGGGCAAAGCTCTGCAAAACTCCTAAGACAAATCCTGTCCCCAAACACATTTAATATTAATTCATGAAGCGACAGGAGAAAGTTTTAGGGGTCTAGATAAAAGATCAAACCAGACACAATATTCCCTTAAGACAAAGCCTAATCCAGAGCAAGGCCCTAACTCTTTTTAATTCTACGAAGGCTGAGAGAGAGAAGAAAGCTGCAGAAGAAAAGTTTGAAGCTAGCAGAGATTGGTTCATGAGGTTTAAGGAAAGATGTCATCTCTATAACATAAAATTTCAAAGTAAAGCAACAAGTGCTAATGCAGAAACTGCCTGCTGCAAGTTATCCAGAAGGTCTACCTAAGATCATTGATGAAGGTGGCTACACTAAACATGGCTTTTTACTGTAGACAAAACTGCCTTCTGTTGAAAGAAGATACCATCTGGGACTTTCATAGCTAGAGAGGAGAAGTCAATGTCTGACTTCAAAGCTTCAAAAGATAGGCTGACTCCCTTGTTATGGCTTAATGCAGTGGTGACCTCAATTTGAATTCAATGCTCATTTACCTTTTTGAAAATTCCTAGGGCCCTTAAGAATTATGCTAAATCTACTCTGCCTGTGCTCTGTAAACGAAACAACAAAGCCTGGATGAAAGCACATCTGTTTACAGCATAGTTCACTAAAAATTTTAGGCCCACTGGTGAGACCTACTGCTCAGGGGGAAAAAAAAAAGCTTCCTTTCAAAATATTAACATTAACTCATTAACAATGCACCTAGTCACCCAAGAGCTCTGATGGAGATGTACAAGGAGATTAACACTGTTTTCATGCCTGCTGACACAACATACATTCTGCAGTGCGTTGGTAAAGGAGTAATTTCTACTTTCAAGTCTTATTATTTAAGAAATACATATCGTAAGTCTATACCTGCCATAGAGAGCAATTCCTCTGATGGATCTGGGCAAAGTGAATTGAAAACCCGCTGGAAAGAATTGACTATTCTAGATGTCATTATGAACATTCACGATTCATAGGAAGAGGTCAAAATATCAACAGCAACATGGGTTTGGAAGAAATTGATTCCAACCTTCATAGATGACTTTCAGGGGTTTAAAACCAGCGGAGGAAGTAACTGTACATGTGGTGGAAATAGCAAAAGAACTAGAATTAGAAATGGTGCCTGAAAATGTGGTTGAATTCCTGCAGTCTCATGACAAAATTCAAATGGACGGGGAGCTGTTTTTTATGGATGAGCAAAGAAAGTGGTTTCTTGAGGTGGAATCTACTTCTAGTGAAGACGCTCTCGACATTGTCAAAATGACAACAAAGGATTTATAATATTACGTAAACTTAGTTGACAAAGTGGCAGCTGCGTTTGAGAGGATATAGGCTCCAGCTGTGAAAGAAGTTCTACTTTGGGTAAAATGCTATCAAACAGCATTGCATGCTACAGAGAAATCTTTCATGAAAGAGTCAACTGGTGCATCAAACTTTATTGTTGTCTTATTTTAAGAAATTGCCACAGCTACTCCACCCTTCAGGAGCCACCACCTTGATCAGGCAGCAGCCATTAACATCTAGGAGAGACCCTCCAGCAGCAAAAAGATTACCACTTGCTGAAGGTTCAGGCATTTGTTAGCATTTTTTAGCAATAAAGTATTTTTTAATTAAGGTATGGACATTTTTAGACATAATGCTATTTACGCACTTACTAGACTACAATATAGTGTAAGTATAACTTCTATATGCAGTGGGAAACCAAAAGTTTGTATGACTTGTTGTATTGTGATACTCACTTTATTGCTATGGTCTGGAACCAAGCCTACACTAGCTCCGAGGTATTGTCTGTATCTAAAAAATTATGAACTCTTCCTAGTAGGCATTACAATGACAGCCTGTGTGCAGAAATTCTGCAAAGAATTCAGGCCAAATAGCAGCTAAAATCAAAGTGAGAGGAAGTCAACTAAAAAGAGGAACAGGAAACTACATCTCAGAAGGAGTTTGATCTTTTGTTTGACAAATGTTATTTTCTTAAGGTATCACAAGAAAAAAATTCTGTCTTTTTTCCATACCCACATTCTCATATAACCCAGTTTCTTAATTTAGAATGAGAATTGTCTTATTGATAGTTATGGATGCAATAAAATGCTGATAACAAATACTTTATACAAGAACAGTATATTTGAAACACTTTTGAAAATTAAATTATGGGCCCAACACAAAAGGACAAGTACTGTATGATTCCATGTGATATCTAAAATAGGAAAATTTGTAGAGACAGAATGTATAGCAGAAGTTACCAGGTGCTGGGGGAAGGAAAGAATGGGAAATTATTATTTAATGGATACAGAGTTTCTGTTTGGGATGATGAAAAAGTTCTAGAAATGGATAGTGGAGATGGTTGCACAGCACTGGGAATGTACATAATGCCACTGAATTGCACACTTAAAAGTGGTTAAAATGGTTAAATGTTATGATATATATATGTGTGTGTGTGTGTATGCATACTATATATTTGCATATTATATTTTTTAAAAATCAAATTAAGGATATTGTCAAAGTGGAGTGTGTGATTGGTGGCCGGGTCCCTGAGATACAGGGCGCTGCTGGTGCACTGACTCTCCCAAGTGGATGAGACAGGCCAGGCAAGCAAAGCGATGACACTAACATGGCCACTCACCAGGAAAGCAGGGTTCATCATGTCCATTTTTGCCACGAGGACTGGGCACCAGCATGGACGCCGAATATTTACCATTCTTGATTTACGCACATTACGCAGATTTCATATTTTCAAGGCTCTCGCGGTAGATCAATTTCATAGAGCGGATAACCACTCCAAAATGTGTCAAGTTAGTAAGTACAGATTTGGGTCATATTTACATAATATGTGCTCGTAGGTTGTTCACTGGCCATGACCTTTGATAGCTGGAATTGAACTTCCGCTTTTCGCTAAATGTCATTCCACATTCCAGGCAGCCTTTGGAGACAAATGCTGCTCTGCCTGTTGCCATGTGTCTTTTCATATAATAAATTTGGGTTCGGTCAGATGGAAGAAGCAAGGCGTTTGCTTAGGGTTCCTGCTATGTGTTCACCCCCAAACTATATTTCCTGGGAAAAGCAAGTTGACTTTGCATGCTCACCTGACACAGGACACTGGGCTCGTACGACTGGCTAATTCGGTGGGCTCCTAGAAATGGCCACCTGCCAGCAGTGTCACTGAGAATAATGCTGGTCCTGAGGACAGCTAAAAATAATTTATTTCCCATCAACCTCTACAAAGTAGACTGGATCCTTATGGAGCTTTAGTTTCTTTGAAAGCAACAGGGTACTTGCTTAGCAAAGTGGACTTAAACCAAGAAGCAACCTTAATGGGGACTGGAAAACAGCAACCAAACAGCACTTCGATGGAGGTGGGGGCGATGGCAGGCTACAGACCAGGGGGCGGGGAGCCAGGGTTTGGGTCCTAGCTTTACCCCTACTGGCTCTGTCATATTCTTCAGGCCCAACCACCTCATCCATTATAACAGCAGATAATTTAAATGTAAAATGTATACTCTCTCTCTTTAAGATTTCTTATTGAGGATCAAATGAGACAGAACATGCACAAACAGGAGTCACTCAATAAATTAATTAGTTTATTTCCTCTTTAAAATGCAAAGCACACAAAATGTGTTTCCAAAGTTTTGAAATAGACTTCGAAGCTTTGAAAACAGACTGCATGCGTATTTATGGAGCATCCACCACGCTGATGGTCCGGTGCCACCCCCTTTGGGGAACCCAGGATGGAGAAGGCTATGTCTGTAACTCCAGGGAATGTTCAGCCTAACAGGGCAAATAAGTAAATGATTGCTAAGTGTGATCATGACCCTCTCCCGTTTGAAAACCATGAACAGCTCTCCACCACCTAAGAAAAAAATGGGATTAATTCTATTTTCTCCTCTGTAAAAAAGAGATAGCTATGCTGCAGGGAGTTGTGGTTGGAGCTAATTTAAATAAAGTACCAACCACAGGACCTGGTGGACAGCAGCCACTCAATTAATAGTTCACGTTAATCGTCATCATCATTATGAAATCCACCTACCTTTCCTCCCAGTCTCCCATTATTCCACCTCACACACCTCACCCTGGACCCAAACCAGTCCGCAGCTTTCCTCAAACATACTCTGCCCTCGGCCTTGTCCACACCTGTGGGCACACACCCTCCTGAGTGCAGTGCTGGCCATTCTTCAAGGCCAGCTCCGACGCTTCCCCGAGTCCTCCCCATTTCCCGACCAGACTAAACGTCCCACTCCTCCGCGTTCCCGCGGCGTTGCTCCGCCTTCCCTAACTGAGTGTAAACGCATACACTGAGTTTGCAGGAAGGCACTAGGAATAAAATAAATGCTGGAAAATTTTTATTACAAACTAAACAACTAACTGAATATCGTGAAAGCGATATGATTATAACAGCTGACATTTTGGGGAGAACTTTACAAGCATCGACTCATTGAGTTTTTACAGCAACTCTGATAGATGCTGTTTTATTTTTCCTACTTCGTGGACTGATAAACTGAGACCCAAGGAGATTAAGCAATTTGCTCAACATTACACAGCTATTAAGTGGCAATTTTGTATCCAAATCTAGGAAGTTTGCCTCAAGAACTTATGCTCTTAAACACATTATATAGTTTCACAGCAGCATTACAACGATTTATTATATACTACCTAAGAAAGTCTATAGTGGCTGTCATCAGTTATCTCAGGGCTGGATTTGAAAACTTTGTGATCTGGGATTGAATATCCAGCATGATGACTATAGTTAATGATATTGTATTGTACACTGGAAATTTGCTAAGAGAGTAGATCTTAAATGTTCTCACACACAAAAAATAACTATGTGGGGTGATGAATGTATGAACTAACTCGGTGGTAAACATGTCACAATATGTACATATGTGAAAGCAACACATTGTACACAAATTTAATTTGTCAATCATGCCTCAATAAAGCTGGAAAAATACAATAAAATAAAACTTTGAGATCCATACTCTGTCCTGTATATAGACCTTTAAAATTTCAGGAATAGTTCACTTCTCCTTTATATCCTTCCTAATTGAAGCTACAATTGCTCGCAGACACTTGTGCTCCTGCTAACCAACACTAGAAAACCTTAATCAGGGCACAGCCACGATATCACCACATGGACCCATATGTACAGTCTGCAGAGGGTAGTTCAAGATAAGCACCTATTGCACTGGGAAGCATCTCATGCTGTAATGAAAACTGCAACAGTCTATTGCCTTCCTGAGTTTTTGTCACTAGGTATTTAGGATGCTTCTGAGTACTGGCTCTCGCAGAAGAGCAATACAACAGTCAGTACCTCCTAGTAAATGAACTGCCGCCGTAACAGAGGAAGCATGCAACCGCATGGATGGGGCACCAGAGAGTAGCTGAAGGGAAATTGCAAGTCTGCATTCATTCACCTTAGCCCTGGTATATTTTGTGATCGATCTTCTAAACAGCTGAAGGGTCAGGTGTTTAAGTGAGTGCAATGCTCAGGAGAGAAAAATTCAAAATCCAGCTAAAGTTCTTTGCTCCGCAAAACAGACAAGGATCAACTTACATGAAACGCTGAAAAGTAATGTGCTATTTAATGTTTCCAAGTTAGCAGTCAACTAATAAATGTCGATGACTGGCTAATTTCTTAATTAGTTAATCTAATGGCAGTTCAACTTTTGTCATGATTTTATAAGCAAGAAAACTGAATGTTGAGTAAGGATATCATATAAAAAAAGTGACAGATCTTAAACTGAAATTCTCTATTACAACGTACTGACTCTAAAGCATTAATAGAAAAAGATTATATTTTATATATAGACACATACATACATATATTATACAATATAAAGTAATATATACTATTAAATGACCTTCCCCTAATATCAAAACATTATTTTTAAAGCTATATAACATGCTGTCCATAAAAACCCATTCCAAATTCCTTGTTTGCCAAGTATAAGTGATGATTTTTTTAGTGGCATTTTTGACATGTGATATTAAAAAAATCCTATTCCTCTTTTTGAAAAGGAACTTTTGAAGAGCCAAATTAATTTTGGAGATGACTTTTCATTTTATTTAAGCCAAGTTATTTTTTCTCTTTTGGTATTTTAGCCAAATAGAATTCTTAGAAATGAAAAAAAAATAGTAACAAGTATATTCCTAGAGCAGAATAGCCTTTCAGAATTGAAAATGTTACATCAATCCTTTAATGTTATACAGTCTTGGCTTTTTAAATTCCCTTAAGAAAAAAATATCACGTATTCACATGATGTGGCCAGTACTGGATGTGTCATTTATTTGGACTTCTGATTTGGCTGATATGATTATGTATGACTTAAAAAAGCAATTTCTAGTAACTTCGTAAAATATGGCTACAGAAAAGCTGAAGTGATTCTATCTGATGTTAGAGTCTTCTATCGCCAAAGATATACTTCAGTAGTTAGTTTAAATGATGTGAGGTTGAATCCAACTGTAAAAATTGTTTACCCAAAACATCTACTTTTGGTAATTGTTATTAAATAGTAATTAGTACTGAGCTTATCTGAAACAGTTTTAATACCTTATCTCCAGGATTATCTGTATATTTCTAAATGAGTTCTTTCCTTCTTCTTATCTTTGTAAATATTTAGTAAGCTATACTATGTGTAGAAATGAGCTTAATACTTGGAATACAGGGTTTAAAATAAGCCAGACTCTTTCCTCACGAAACATCTACAGAGACAGCAACACAAACTAATAATTGCAATACAACAGCGATGACACAGGAAGAGGGGAATTTAGGCCTCACCAAATGAGTAGTTCACCAGGCAGACAAATAGAATTTCACACAGAAGAATCAATATGAAGAAATGCATGCTTATTAAATGCACAGTATGTTTAGAAAGGAAATAAATGTTATGTGGAGAGATGGAAGGCATGGGATTCCTGGAAAGATGATATTTAAATGGTAAGTTGCCAACGGATTACTGGGGGCCTTAAATGATATTCAATGAAGTTCACATTTCATCTCGTCAGGAACAAAAAGTTAACAAAATCCTTTAACCTTTCCTTTTACGTCACCATATTCATTAATTAGTAGAGAAAATACCAAAGGGGTATTATTAAAAAAAAAAAAAAAAGTACGAATTGCCCTAATACTAAAAGTACCTTCATTTTTATTTGCTTCTAGTCTTTGTTGACAGGCATACATTTTTGTCATTACTTTGTAATCAATGCGTACACACCATTATGAAGGATGAATTTTATATGTAATATTAGATTATAAACACCGTTGCATATTTCCACATGCTACCCAGGGTTTTCAAGCATGGCAGTAATTCGATCAGACCCTTTCTTTTGGAAGATAATTCTCAGAATAGTAGAATGAATGGAATACAGAAAGAAAAGACTTGAGGCAAGAATACTCTTTTGAAAACTGCTGCAGTCATGCAGGCAAGTGATGCTGCAGGCCTGACCCAGAGCAGGGGCAGGGAATAGAGAAGAATGGGTAGACTGCAAAATATTTAAGAGGCAAAACTTCAGCATACGGTCGAGGGATGAAGTACAGGAAGAAGAGGAGGTGCCCAGCATCAAACAAGGGCAGGCCAGTGATCCTGTTTGTCTAAACAAGGAGCCCGTACAGGGAGAAAGGATAACAAGTTTAGGTTTAGACTCAACTTGAAGGCAACTATATGATATAACCAATTGGAGCCATCTGGGAGGAAGTTGGAAGTAATCGAGCTTGAAGTCTGAAGAGAAAGACATAGAAACGTTAAGTCACGAGTGCAGAGTTGCTGATGACACCAGGATGGTGGAGATGCTTTAGGGAGAGTCACAGTAACAAACTGGAGTTGGTCGCTTTCCCTTTTGGCTCCGACAGTGTGCAAATGTGGCAGTTTAAGTCTGATTTCTTTTGATGCACAGCAAATACTTCCCTTCAAAGCTCTCGAATTGACACCAACGAAGGGGACCTGCCAAGTAAATCAACATCTGTTTTGATGATGCCTGTTAGAAGAAAATTTCATTGCATTTCCTGAACGGGTGTGGTTTTACTCACAGCTATACCAAACCACACAGCTTCTCTGAAGGACTCGTGCAATTATTAGCCTCTGATAGCATCGGCAAGAAGAGTGAGTTATAACACATTTAACAGAAGGCATTTTTGGTGCTGCTGTATAGGACACTGGCTTGGGTACCTGAAGGGAGCCAAACGCCTCTGCGCTGGAAAGCATTTAAAGAGCTTTCTAATCAAAGTCTAGTAGGGGGCCCTGCAGTGGCTCTTTTCTTGTTTACATCCGCCTGCCCAGAGCAGGGCCTATGATTTAGGTAGCTGTCTGGAAATCCTACAGCTCTCAGGGATGCCTCTTGGTAAACAATACAAGGGATATTATTTCTAACTAGACAAATTCTCTTTTAGAATTACTTTTTCTCTTTTCCTACCGTGGATGGCTACTTGCAAGGAAATATTCCATGTATCGCTAAAGACTTCTAAAACAGAAATGCCAGCATCTGGTATTTGGCTACAGTCCTGTACTTTATAATTTCTGTGATTTTGTCCTTGGTTATTCCTCCACCTGACAGTCTTCTAAACAAAGGCTCAAAGTCACGTATGCAAACAACTGTATCTTTCTCTTCCGTAGCTCACAACCTGGCACTTGCCTCCGGCATCACAGAAACAGCCCCACCCCAGCCCACTCCCACCAGACTGCAAGAAGCCAGGCAGAGGAAAATCTACTGAGGTCTCCACGAAGCATATACTAAAAGCTCCATTTGCCCTTAACATTGCTTTTGGAACACACGCTTTTTTCCCTTCACTTAGCTGAGAATATGAGAAGACTCCACTCTGTTATACCTTTCTGCTTGCCAAAACTCCTTTAGTCAAAATTGAAAGTAGACCTGGGAGAAGATGCTTTTCCGACGCTATGGTTGAAGGTGCCCCTTCACACAAACTGAATTCAGGATTGGTACAACCTCTCCAAGTAAAACTATGACTAAGTAACAGTCAAAAAAGAAGTCGCAAAAAAAAATTTTTTTTGAATGCGTTTGGTTAGTGGTTATGTTAACAGCTAATAATTGTCCTGATGACCTACTTTTTCCTTTATAGGCTGGCTAAGCTTCTGTGAGTTCTTCGGTTTGGTTTCTGACTTGAACTGTCAGACCATCTACCAGGGCTGGAACCACAACAAGCGAGGGCGTTTAGGAGTTGCGCCAGAAGCAGCAATGCCCTACGAAGCTCTTCTGGATCCCTCCAGGCCAGGCGTGCCCTTGCTGGAGCAAGAGGAGGAGGGAAGGAGGGGGCCAAGTGTCACCGCTGCAGTCTGTTAACATCAGATTCGAATACTGAATCTGTCACTGCCACCATGGGTGCTCTCATGCGCAGCCACTGCAGCTTAACTTGATTCCTTTCAGCGATGGGACCACTCTCCTGCCACCAAAACTGATGACCTGAGAGTCCAAACAGCTGAAAGAAATACCACTCGGAGTAAACTGCCAAGAGCAGCAGGTGTGGTTTTGGAAGCCAAGGACAAAGCTTCCAGTTTAGCACAGTACTGTGTCCATCCTCAGATCTCTCTCCCATCCTGCTGCTCTAGGCCGGCTCCCCACGGTGCATGTTCCCAGGGCACCAGACTGAGGCAGCGGCTGCCATCGTTACTAGAGACAGAGTCAGCGATTGACGATACAGAGACATAGAAAGAAGGTTTCCAAAAGAGCCTCTGACCTAGAAAAACACTTCATGCATTTAGACAAAACTCGCTTTCTAAGGTTCAGAGAATATGCTGACTTTACATCCTGAAAAGGCCAGGAGATTGAAGAAAGAATACAGCTCTCATGGTTTGATGTTGCTTCGATCAACAAGCAAATATTTTCCAGGCACCTACTATGTGCCAGTCCTGGACCTGTGGCTGTGGGTGAGAAGGCAAAGAAGAGGATGCAGAATCAGACTCAGAGAATTGTTCTCAAACCTTAGTGTGCAAAAGAGTTACCTGGGGTGAATGTCCTGGATTACACATCCCCAGAAATTTTGATTCATCAAGTCTGGTGTTGCCAAATCTGCAACTTTAATAAACACATCCAGGTGATGGAGATGCAGGAGGTCCTGAGACGCCCCCACCCCCGGAGAAACACTGGTCTGGGATCTGATTCCTACCCTGAAGCAGTGAGCAAGCAGTGTGAGTGATGGGAAACACCCACACAGCAATGCATAGCAATACATTTGGTAGGATGCAGGCCCGAAATGTTGCAGGAGTTCATGAAAAGGGACCTGTCAGTGAAGTCCTGAGGATCCAGGGAAGACTTTGTGAATGAGAGCTAGCCTTCGTGGTTAGGCAGGACCTGGATAGAAAAAGCCCCAAGCAATTGTCTTACCTAAACCTCCTGATTCAGCGTGACAAGGTGTCCCCAGCATACAGCAAAAATGAAGATGAAGACATGGGACACAAGACCACCAGCGAACAGGTAAAGAGGCTTCCTACGTGGAGTACAGGGAGGATACTGCCATCGGGAGAATCGTAAAACGGCATTTCCAGATAACACTGTGTTTGCGTTTTCTTTCTGCCACATTCATGTGGTTTCCTGCGCTGTTCTGAAACCCAAATAATGCACCACTCTGAGGCAGACAGCCAGCTGCTAACAAGAGTGACATCTGAGCATCATTTAAACTGTCGTTCACGGCTCTGCTTCAGAAAGGAGATATTTAATAAGAAAGAAAAAGAATAAATTCTTTTCAATGTAAAACAAAGTTTGAGGACCCAAGGGGTTAAAGGGCTGGCAGGTAACGGGTAACACAGTGACAACAGGCACAGAGAAGGAGAGAGTAAGATCCCCTAAAGAAAAAGAAAGGATAATAATTCAAAAGAAGCCTATCTCGCTTATTTGAATATAACATTCATACAACACTGGACCACATTTTCTTTAATGTTGCAAGGGAATAAATTATTAACCACAGATACTTAAAGCCCTGCTTGACCAAAGGGCTGACTCTCAAGATGGTGCCAATAGCAAGAAAGGATCACCCCTGCAAGAAACCTGGTCCCTTTCCTCCACACTGGTTGACACAGTGAGTCCCTCTGAAAATGACGACCTGCTAAAGGCACACAGGAAATTCTGCTGGGCAAGAATTAAACGGTATAACCATTTAATTAACCACACTAGAGAGAACTGAATTTTAAATATGCAAGAGACCCTGGAGATCATTTAGGCATGTACTCACATTTTTACAGGTGAGTCATTCCAAGACAATGAATAAGTTCTCTGAGGTCACCAAGATGGGGTGGGGGTGAAACTGGGCTTCCATCTGAGGACTCTGTTTCCAGGAAATCTCATGAACTAGGCTGATAAGACATCTTTGGAAGTCCACATTATTTTGGCATATAGTTTGAATTTCTTTATCATTTACTTATAGTTTAAAGTGTTTGAATTCCAACACCTACACCAAAACTGTCATTCAGGTGGCCATGTTTAGTTAAAAGATACTCAACAAACATTTGAACAAGACTTGGAAACTGCCAATGTCTCTCACTTTGCCTATCCCAATATAGTCATCTATCGCTTAACGATAGGGATGCATTCTAAGAAATGCATCCTTAGGTGATTTTGTCATTGTAGGAACATCACAGAGTGTACTTAAACCCTAGATGGTAGAGCCTACCACACACCTAGACTATGTGGTCTAACCTGTTGCTCCTAGGCTACAAACCTGTATAGCATGTGACTGCACCGCACACTGTAGGCGACTAGAACACGATGGTAAATATTTATGCAAACATATCTAAACATAGAAAAGGTACAGTAAAAATATGTTATCATAATCTTACAGGACCACTGTTGTATATCTGATCTGTCATTGACCAAAGCATTGCTATGCGCCGTACGACTGTAACAAACTCGCTCTCAAATTCAGTCTACTTCCTCTTCTGTGATTCACGCCTTACGCCTTCAGCCAAAATGGAATATCTGGAAGATACAGCTTGTTTGTTGTTTGTATGTTTAGTGGTTGGGGTTTGTTTTGTTTTTGTTTTTTGTTTTTGGTCTTTCTCTCACCCCAAAGGTATTCTATTTAGATCCTACTATTCTGCAAGTTTTAGAAACAAACATACCAAGTAAATTTGATTATTCTATTGGCTCTCTGTCACTAGAACATTTCCTCAAACATCCTGTTGTTTGGGTTGTAGAGAAATAGCCATGCACTTGAATAAGATGTCCTGGTACAACAAATAAATGATGTCTGATGAAACTGAAAGCTAATAAATGCCAAGTCCTTCAGATGACTTACCAAAAACCATTGGCTTTTCAAGACCATCCGTGCAGGCTGAAGTCCACTCTTTCTCTCTTGCTCATGGTCTGTAGCAGCACTACTTTTGAAGCCTCAAAATAGACTCTTTCATTATGCTCCAGTATGCTGCAGTCAAACAAAACAAAATACCAAGTCAGAATGAAAATGCCACTTCAAGCAGTTAGTGAATATGCAAGGGGAAATCCCTGGCTTTCTCAAATGTATGTTTCCTAACCTCAAATAAGCATGTTAATTAACAGAATGAAGCTATCACACTTCTTATCTACATATGGTGCCCTAAAATACTGGAGGTGGGGTGTGGGGAGGAAAGAAGAAAGAAAACAAAGGACCATGCTAGGATGGATAATATAGTAAGTCTTAAAAATCAGGATATACACCAGTGGGAATATGCTTGCAAAATTTCAAGTTTATCAAACAAAAGATGTAAATAAGGAAAGATTCATTACGTTTAAACAACTAAAGACTCTGACGTGCAGTTATCAAGGGCAGAAAGTAGAGAAAGTTTTGTTTCAAATGAAAATTCATCTGATTATGCCCATTAAAGTCTCAGAATGATTGAGTTAATATTAATACTTTTTAAATAAAGGGCTACCAGGATTGAACAAAAGGTAAGGTGCAAGAGAGAGAGGAAATTTTCCATTTCACACTGTAAGTAGCTAAATAATGGGTTTCCCCTGTCTGACTCTTGATAAAGCTTGATAAATACTTTCTCCACTCAAGTTGAAAGCAGTAGTTACTTTACACTCTGACTATGAAATGAATGGTTAAAATATGCATGCCTCTGTACCCCCACTCAGAGAAGTTGAGAAAGCCTACACATTAGAACTCCATGTGACAAGGTCACTCTGAAAAGTTCTTTTCTGCCTTGCAATCTTTTAAGGCTCACTTGTCATGCGCTGTTTGAGCTTCTTCCGATGCTTAGTCAATTCCATGACAATGGCCATTTGAGAGCCTGGAAACAGTCTTCAAAAGAGGTCTACATCCTTTTTTTAGTCTTTTATAAGCTCTTCCTCATCTATTTTGAAAATCCATTGGAAGACTGTCATCCAGTTCTCTTGAGTATGGTGGCTGCATCACCTTGTAACTCTGAACTCTATAAATCTCCCAAGGTCCTGGGGCAATCACCCAGGTGACCCACTTGTAAAGAGAGGATATACTTATACGCCTCACTAGGTTGTTGTGTGAATAACTAATTCCTTGAAAGCCTTCTGGAGCTGTTACTTTATGGAATAGTCAATGTTTTTTAAAAGGACTTTTTGGGAATTGTGTACATCTGTGGTTAAATTCATGCGGACACATAAGATTTTTGAGGAGGAAGGGAAAGCATCTCCTGGTTAATGTTTAAACAAGTGAGTTGAGTTAATGCCATTCAATTTCAGTCTGGCTGGAAAAGCAACTGCCTGAAAATGGCAAAGTCTTTTTTATTTTCTTGATGCTATCAACACCCACAGAAAGTGGGGTTGCAAGGATTTTATTAGTTTTCTGAGCAGTTCTCATGAAATGTAACTCAGCTCCCACTCAAATGTGTAACAGTAACATATTGATACAAATCAACATAAGCCAGGAAGTTCAAAGCATGACAAACTGTCTTTAGCTTACTGGCTTGGTAAAAACAGAATTTGAAGAGAGGAGGAGGATTTAAGTAAGCCCACTGTGAGTTATTGGCTGGTATCAATCTTTTTTTTTTACTAAAAAAAACTTGCTATATCTCTCTTATTCGTTACCAACTTCATATCTTGAGGTATTTTAGAATTGCAAGACGTCCCTGCCATCTAGTTCCAATTTCTGCAAATGAACCTGCTGACCTAGGGAGGTGGTCGATGGACGTCTGAAAGTCACACAGCAAGTTACTGTGTGCTCCAACTAGATTCTGGGTAGACTCACTTGTGCTCGCAGACTCTTAATGGACGTGCAATCTTTAATGTCATGGAATGTGGTTTTAGTTTGAAAAGTTCACCAGCAGTATAATACTTCCTCATAGCACTCTCTTTTCCTATTTTGTTTCTGCCCTAAAGAAAGAAATTTATTTTGGGGTGACATTCTTGTCACTTATCTTGGAGCAAAATCTATCTGGGAGAAGCAGAACGGCGCCATTGTTACTAGAACACCCTTCACAGGCTGCAAAAGCCAGGTGTTCAGAAGAGTAAAGCTTCTACTATTCATAGAGAAGGAAAAAAGAATAAGGACTCATCTCAATGACAATATTTTCCATTCTTTACTTATCTCTGTAGATGTGAAGGAGTTGGAAGGGATTCATTTTGTGATTTATAGCCCACCCTCAATTACACATACTGCAACAGTTATGAGACAACTTATCAAACGAAAACCACTGAAAATTCTACACACCTCTTTTTAAGCAAGAATTTCAATATGCTTCCCTCTTCCAGCAAACTCTTCACCAATACTGCTGCTAATCTGCCAAACAAACTGGCTTGAGTTAATCTCCACTGCCCACCCATTCTGGTTTGCCAGGTGAAGCTATTATAAACAGAGATAAGACCAAAATTCTAGAATGGAGAAAAGAAAGCCCGGGGCCCTGGGCTCATAGATATGCTGACATATGTGAAAATTGGCTGTAAAAACAAGGATTTCACTACAGTGGATATCCTCAAAGGGTTTTCAAATTTGACAGGCATTTTGGTGATAATTTTCTGAACAGTTATAAGAAGCAGCAAAGTATAGTATATGAATATAAGCTAGAAACAGTGGCCTACGAGACATGAGATTTATTAGTCTTAATTTTGCAGCTAACTGGGTTTTTAAACTTAAGTCACAGCCTCTTAAATAGAATTAGCTCCTAATCTATTCGGTAAAGGGACTTTGGTAAATGTTCTCCATAATTAATTCCCAATCATAATCCAAGTTGTTTTTACATGTATTTGAATATTCCAAGTCAAATAAAATCTTTACAAACTCAATTGTATATGATGCATTTGATCTACTAGATACACCTTTATTCAAACATTCAACAATTAGACACATTGCATAGGTTCATGGTAGAAAATCACCTCAGTGGGGAAAGGGCATTGGAGTCAATAAACGGTGCTGGGAAAATTGGCTCTTCATTTGGAAAGAATGAGATCCCAATCTTACACCACACAGAAAATAAATTCTAGATATATACCTAAATCTATAGAGACATGTTTACGCAGATATAAATATATATATAATTTTATTATACATACAAGGGCAGCCATTGTTAGTATGTAATTTTCATATTACATGGCTAGATACTTTCCGGACAGCCCTCGTATGTATTATTTCACATAATACGGAAATTTTTTTTTTTTTTTTTTTTTTGAGGCAGGGTCTTGCTGTGTTGCCCGGGCTAGAGTGCAGGCACACAATGATAGCTCACTGGAACCTCAAACTCCTGGGCTCAAGCAATCCTCTTTCCTCAGCCTCCCAAGTAGCTGGGACTACAGGCACATGCCACCACATGCAGCTAATTTTTTTTGTTTTAATTTTTTGTAGAGATGAGGGTCTTGCTATGTTGCCCAGGTTGGTCTCAAACTCCTGGCCTCAAGCAATCCTCCTGCCTCAGCCTCCCAAAGTGCTAGGATTACAGGTATAAGCCACTGTGTCTGACCAGAAAAATAATTTTTTAAGCATGAAAGGTCCTGTAGGCTACTGTATAGATGTTTCCTTTTAATTTATGTAAAATGGAAGGATTCCAAAGGATCTCAAATGGAATAGTATCATTATCTGCCTTACGTTTTAAGGGATCATTTGGTCTGTTTTATAAAGAGCAGACTATAAGGGAACAAAGTTGAAAACAGAGAACCCAGTTAGGCTAATGCAGAAACCTATGGAGAGACCCAGTACGTGGACAAAGGAGGCAACACTGGGGGTGCAGGTGCTAAGAGCTGGGGAGACTCTGGATGTATTTTGAAGGTCAAATGACAAGTTGTATAAAAGAAAGAAAAGAGTCAAGTATCCCTCCAAGTTTTTGACCTGATCATCTCTAAGAATGGAGTTGCCATTCACCAAGATATAAAAGACTGTGGGAGAAGTGGGCGTCAGGGAGCTCCATTTTTCCATGTTAAATTTGAGATAATCTGTTAGACACCCCAGTGAGATATCAAGTTGACAGCTAATCTATACACTGGGAATTCATGGACGCATGTGCATAGAATATATAAATTAAAACCCAAGTTGCTGTTACTGGCAACTTCCAGGATGGTCCCTACTGATCCGCCTCTTGATATTCACACCTTGTAAAATCCTCTCTGCTCAAGTGCACACTGGATTCAGTGGCTCGCTTCTAGCAAATAGGGTGCAGCAAAGACAATGGGATATGATGTCCAAGACTGGGTTACAAGAAATTGGTGGCTTCCATCTTGGGATCTTGCATCCTCTTCGGGATTACTCACCCTGGGGGAAGCCGACTCCCAGGCTGTGTGAGGCAGCCCTGTGCAGGGGCCCACGTGGCACGTAACAGAGACCTGCTAACATCTGTGTGAGGGAGCGTGAAAGCAGATCCCAGCTGCTCCCCACCCTATCCTTCAGGTAAGAGTGTTGCCCAGGCTAATAGCTTGGCTATAACCTCATAAAAGACCTAGAGCCAGAGACACCCAGCTATGACATGCACTGATTCCCACTCACAGAAACTGAGAGATAATAAATATTTGTTGTTTCAAGCCACTAAATTGCGGGGTAATTTGTTACACATCGGTAAATAACTAATACAGTTATAATGTACAAGACACTCTTGTACATTAGTGAACTTTACATGACTTTTTACAGTTGGAGAAACTTTTTATGGTTGGAGAAACTGAGTCACAGAGAAGATAAATCACTTGCCCAGTACCACACATACGTGGTAGAGGTGGGAATCAAATTCAGGTCGTCTGTCTCCAGAGACGAGGCTCTTAACCACTGCATGACACCACCCCTCTAGAATAACCTTTTCTCCTCCTCTGGGTGTGTACACCCAAAATTCGACTTTCCACTGAAGAAAGTGTTAAAATCACATAACTTGCACAAACAGTGGACCATCTGCATCTACATCAAACTTCTTAACCTGCCACACAGTTCTACAATTCTTCTAACTTTGATATCCTAAATATACTATTATCTATACTGATTAGATTGTCAAAGAAGATAGAAAGGTAGCCTCTTGCCATTTGAAGAGTAACCTCAAACTGGTTTTTCGATTTCAGTCTGGTTAATCTGGCTGATTTAACTGTTAGAGAATTTCCAGCACTGTTTGCACAATGCTTTAACGTACATTCCTACAGACGCGAATGTCCTTTTGCACATGTAAAGAGTTCTTCCTAAAACTACTCAGTGGTGAGAAAAGAACAAGATACTGAATAAGACAGCCACAGTAATTTCTGTTTGGATTTTTTTAAATAATAAGGGGAAATCAATTTTTAGTTGGCAATAGAAAGTCACCAAGGATTCAAACAGTATTAAGTGTTTCAGTAGGAACCAGTAAAACCAAAAAATTAAAATAACAAAAGTTTTTGATTTATATGAAATACATTCACTATTGCCCCTAAAATTATTGTAACAAATTAAGATGTTTCCATTCTTTCCCTGACACAGACACGGGAAATACAGAAAGAGAAAGAAATTATCTCTGTACTTCTGCCTCAATACAAATTTAGAATGGCACTGTGTCAGAAAGAAACTGCTGCTGGTTAGTGCATCATTCTTATTTCTTAGGAGGATATCACTCATCATGTGGCAGCCAGGAACATGTTTCTGAGCCATACTGGTGGAGTACTTTTCTTTTGTTTTAACTCTTAGGATTGTACCCACAACCAATGGAAAGCAAAGAACTGGAAAGAAAGAATCATAAAAAGAAATACAACAAAACCTACTGCCATTTATAAATCTTTCTGTTACCAAAAGCGACTGCGTTTTATTAAAGGCATGTGATGCATCACCAAAGGTATTTTTTGCCATTTAAAAATACCAAACAGTAGTAATAGCTCAACAGCTAGGCTGCTACCACTTAACCTGCAATTTGGACAATTTGTGTGGGGATGAAATTACTTTGTCTTATGACACATGGAGCAGATGCTACCAATTAACACACAGAAATGTCTAAAACAGAGTTTTAAAAACACATGAGTTTGGAAACATAAGTAGAAACAGCTTCGAAGAGTATAAGCAAAATAGTATAATACGATGAAGTATGTGTGTTTTTTTAAAAAAAGAAAGTCAATCAGATTAGCTAGGAAACTTTCATAGGCCTTCCTCTAAATAAAGTATGGATTTGAAGGAAAATACCTGATAAATCTTGCATTGTATTTTTTTTTTAAAATGGGGAGAGAGCAGCCTATACCATATGCCAGCCAATGTGTTCAAGAGGATGTTATATTTCATTGTGGAGCATTGTGTAATGCTAAAAATAAAAGGACAACAAAGGTTGGGACAGATTTAGGAAACACTTTTGAGGGACTCTGATATATTAATATGCATTGTACTTCTCTAAGAGGAGAGAAAGCATACATCTTGGCCCAAAATATATTTGACCACAGAACACTTTTTTCAGAAGAAAGAAGCAGCCAGTGGACATGCACTGACCAGAACACATCCCAGTAAACAATACACTAGGCCAGTGGTCCTCACACTCTTTGGTTTCAAGTCCCCTTTATACCCCTAAAATTTACTGAGGACCCCAAAGAGTTTTTAATTAGATTATATTTAACGACACTTATTATACAGTATTAGATATTAAAAATAGAAATTGTAAAATACTCATTAATTTATTTAATACAAATACTAATATACTCATTGCATGTTATATGACATAACATATCTTTATGAAAAATAATTATAATCTCAGAACAAAAAAGTTAGTGAGAAGAATGATATTAATTTAAATTTTTGCAAATTTCTTTTATTTCTGGTTTAATAGAAAACAATTAAACTCTCATATGTTTCTCTGAATTCAATTTGCTGTGATGTGCTGTTTGATTGAAGTACGTGAAGAAAGTCAGGCCTCCATTTTCACCTAATTGTGGATATTCTCTTTTACACCAAAACTCAACAAGTGGTAGTTTCTTAAAAGATAGCAGCAACATGGAGTCTGAAACATATCGATGAACTTTGTACTCTTTTATGTTAAAATTCATTGGTCTATCTTGTACTTTGGACGTACCTTTGATCATGCATGATTTTGTAAATTCATATACTGGTTATTCGGAAAATTATATTAGTTTCCTGAATTATGCAGAACTTCCAAAAGTTGATACATTTCATCATATATCAGATGCCCCTCCAAAAAAGGTGTGGTGGGTTCCCAAAGTGAGAACTGCTGTCTATGGATCCCTCCCAGAAATAAAAGCACAGAACCTTGAGTTTCCTTCTAGCCATCAGCTTCTGTAAGTCTCGACTGTTTGTGCTCCTAGGGATCACTGGGTTCAACCTAACAAAGACCATTTACCCATACTAGCCAAAACCATGCATGACATAAACCATGAGGGCACAACAGGAAAGAGTTATCTGTGAAAAAAACTAAAATGTTACTTGGATTCTACCAGGTAAGAATCTGTGAAAAGTATGCATTGTTGACTTTTTTAAAATTTTTAATTTGCACTGGTACATAATAGTTGTACATATTTTGGGGGTACATGTGATAATTTGATACAAACATACAATGTGTCATGATCACAATCAGGGTATATGGGATGTCTATCACCTCAAACATTTATTATTTCTTTTTGTTGGGAACATTCCAAATTCACTCCTTTAGTTATTTTGAAATAAATTATTGTTAACTATAGTTGCCCAACTGTGCTACCGAACACTAGATCTTATTCTTACTACCTACCTGTGTTTTTGTACCATTTACCAACCTCTCTTGATCCCTGCCCCGTCCCTTCTGAACCTCTGGTAACCATCATCCTACTGTCTTATCTCCGTAAGATAAATTTTTTTTAGTTCCCACATGTGACATTTTTCTTTCTGTGCTTGGCTTACTTCACTTAACATAATGTCCTTAAGTTCCATCCATGTTGTTGCAAATGACAGGATTTCATTCTTTTTTACAGCTGAATAATATTCCATTGTGTTTATATACCGCATTCTTTTTATCCATTCATCCTCTGATGGACACTTAGGTTGATCCGTATCTTGGCTATTGTGACTAGAGCTGCAATAAACATAGGAGTGCAGATATCTCTTCAGAATACTGATTTCTTTTGGATACATATGCAACTTTTCTTTAACAAACACTTTGTACCAATCTAGGCTTCAAGGATCTAGTTAAAATTTGTTTTAACTGAAGAGAATAAAGTTTTTAAGTACCCTGAAAGAGATTCAGAAAGACCTCCTTCATGAATTCAGGAAGTAACTACATTCTACACAAATTATAAATCACTATCTATTTACTAAGAGGGTACCCAACAAACTGCTAACCAACCTTGGTTATCTCTGGGTGTTAATGTACACAGGTAATAATAATAATAACAGCTAAATATTTGAGTGCAAGCCCTCAAATTTCATTCTCTCTTTTAAGCCTTAGAACCATCCCACGTGGTGGACACGTTTATTACCCTCTTTTTAATAAATAAAGAAATGGAAGTGGAGTTGTTCAATCATGTACTCAGGGGGCTAAATAAATAAGGGACAGATTCAGGATTCCAACCTCTACCTGTCTGACACCAAAGACTCTCTCTCCTTCCTGTGCCGCCTCCTTTCCCATCAATAAATAGTTCACGGAACGTCAGTAATCTGCATTCTTCCTCCAGCAGGTACTCCAAAATCATGACATATCCTTTTCACTCTCTTGTTTCAAAGTGAGGGGCTGGCTTGATGAACTGGCTCAGAGCCCATCCTAATACATGCACCTGTCAGTGAGATTCTTTTGCCTCCCAGAAGCATACTGGTTATCACATGGAAGAAAGAAGTCTTACTCGAAAGTCACCTATGCGGGCTTCCATGAAGTTGAACATTTTGATTTTTAAAAGGTTATGAGGACAGGGCAGTGATCATGATGTTCTGTAAACAAAACTCAAGGTACCCTCAAGCCCAGTCCAAATCCCCCTTTAATTTCTCTGAAAGCACATTTATGAAACAAGGTCAGTGAAAATGCCAGTCATCTCGAAGGCACCACAGTAAGGCAAAGAGGTAGCATCATCCTTTTCAAGTGCTTTCTAAGCCCTTAGCTCCCTCGGCTCAGTTTGTTCACTGTCCTCCTCTGTGCTTTTGCTCATTATTTCTCTCACCTTAGATGGCTTTCCTTCTGCTAACCCAGAATCATTACCAACATACCGAATACCTTCTAGACCGTTCTGAATCACTTTTTAATGCCCAGCTCAAGACATTTGTCCTTTCAAAACTACTTCAGCTCTCCCTGTCTTCATAGCGCCTCGGGCAGGGACCCCATCAAGGTGTGCTTACCCATACCCTCTCTGACTGCCTGTCACATTGCTTCACTTACGTGAGTCTCGTCTCTCACAACTATGAGAAGATGACGGATGTTCTTAAGACCTTTTGGAGAATCTCTCAAAGCAGTTCACAGAGTGCCAAACAGAAAATACGCCTGCTCCCATGTTTCTTTAATTGGGTATGGACTAGAGAACACAGGCATGTTTTTTTATGTCGATTTTACTTTTAAACATCTTTCCCTTCAGTGTTAAGAGTAAAAAAAAAAAAAAATGAGCAGTGTAATTCAACGAGAAGTTTTAGATATTACTGAAGAGAACAGCAGTCTGCGTAGTGTGGTCAGTGATGTTCACTGAGAAGCCCCACACCAGTTTATGCGTGATGTTCTCAGGGAGAGAATTCGGTCTGTCCTACTGTGAACTGATGTTAGCAGAAAGTAGGACAGTATATTAACTCTTAGCAAAAAAGTGATGGATTTGGGTATACCCAGCAATCTATTGATTACGTCTTGTCTTTTCTGAATGCTCAGCCATTCTTAATGACACCCACAGCCTGCAGTTCCATGTCCTATTCTAGTTTTCTGTGCATCTCTGTTTTCAATACGAATGCCACAAACCAGTACGGAGCTTTGTTAACGAGTATTATTGCTTGGAACACAGACTACAGGATACAGGAACCGAGAATCCACCTCATTTTCTTGGCATCATAATTATTCTTTGAGAAATTGTGCTACACACTTTGTATGAAATGATACAATGTAAATCAAGTGATAATAAAAACAATCCTTCTACAGTATGTCAAACTCATGAGGCATTTCATTCTCCTCCCAAACCCTCCTTTCTCTCAGACAAACCAAGTCAGTTGAAGACTTGCGTATTTGCAAGAAACAGGCTAGGAGCAGACTGTTTCTTCACCACATCAAACTTCTATACAGAAGTTAAGAAGGGAGACTCACTCCAACGGCTCATATCTAATTACCGTGATAGATTTTCTAAATTCAACGGTGGATTCCCACTTGCAAGCTCCATCACTGGATTTACAGAATCACACAAATGTTTGCCTTCCTCTGAAACCTAACACCCTGATCTTACCCTTTTTTGCACAGATCATTCTTGGTGGAAATTTTTAACCACCACTAAGGTAGGGGAAAGGGCGTGGTGGACATTGTCTCCTTAGTCATATTTCCTGATGTTGCCATTTTAAAATATTTACTTATGGCAGTTCACAGAGTGCCAAACGGTAATTATAGTTTATGAAGCCCTGTTCTCTCTTTCCATCTCAGTAGACCCCCTCAGCAATGCTATACCACAAAAGACGGTTTTCTGAATCACTGTCATTAATCAGTAAAGGACCAGTATACCTATTTGGTGAACAGCAGACTTCTCACAGTGCTCTCAAAGTCCAAACTAAGCAATCTTAGGTTGGCAAAATACGTTAAGTTGCCTTTCATATTATACACCAGGACAGCTCTAGACCAACACTTTCCTTTCGCCTCCCTCCACACTCACATTGGTGGTGTCTGTACCCTCCGTGCAGACTCCCGAGCACCTGACACGCCAGACCACCCCAACGAAGCTGAGGACACCACCACATGTCTGCCTGCTCTCATGGTCCTCTAATCAACTCTCTAGGATGCCACCAAAGCTGGCTCTAGAAAATGCAGGTCTGATCACTGTATTCCCCAAACTGAAAACCATGGATGATCATGGTATACTATCCAAACTGTCACTAACCGGGAAGTGGGAATGTGAAAAATACATCAGTAAATGGCACTCTTGTGATCCCAGCACCCTTCCCCTTGGGTTGTCAACAGGCAAGAAAGAAGCACTCAGGAGAAAAATAGATGTGGAGAATATGCAAAGGGCCAAGAACCAACACTTCACTCAGATTTCTTTCTTGGTTTATTTGGCTCATTTGGTTTTTTTTTTTTTTTTTGCGGGGGTCAGTTTTTTAAAAACTCAATTTGACTTTTAATCATTAAAAATGATCCTAGAAGCATGTCCTGTTAGGCATTGCCAAGTTCTATCGATGCATTTCATTACTGCTTGAAAGGCCACATATTCAAAACACTACTAGAAGTCAGGCTTAAGAAATTAAAGTGATTTTGGATATTTTTAAAGCAGTTACTAAAACAGAAACAAATGTTATTTTTAATCTCTGGCTCACTGTAAACTGACAAGATATGAATATGAATTTTACCAAGTAATGTATAATAACTGCTTCTGCTCACCACAACCACATGCCAACAATTCAATTTTATATTTCATTTAGATGTTACATGTGAAACATATAATCTAGATTACAAACAATTCTCACTAAAGTTCTCCATTTACTCTAGCTAATTTTTGATAGTATGACATCATTAACATCAAAAAGCTTAGTGAATAACTATTCTCAAATTTGCTTTTATAAGTTATTGCAAAGTTTTACATTTCTGAACAAGTGAGAAACAAAATCTGAAAAAAAACCGTAAGAAGATGCCATAATTGCATGTTAGTTCACCAACGCACTCATTGAATACATGCTTTGGAAAGGAATTCTGCCAGGCACTTGTCTGCAGTAAGAAGAATCCGCTATGGATCATGCCCTCAGGAAGTTTACATTCCATCAGGGAAGAGAACAGGTACACAAACGGCATTATTTCTTTGGAATAAAGTAACAGAATATGAGAAGCACAGAAGAGCTACGGAACTTCAGAAGAGGAAACCATTTTATGCAGGAAGAGAGTATCAGGGAAGATTCTATAAATCTGGGCCTTAGGAACTAGACAGATGGGAACTCTGAACTCTAAATTCTATTCTTACAATGAAATTAATCAGTTTGTTTCTTGAAGTAACATTTATTGAGCAACTACTATGTATTCTGAAGCTAATAAATGTTATCTCTAAGCTTCCAAACGAACCCATAATGACACCCTGGTGACAACTGATTAAAAAGGGACTCACAAGTTTATTAACACGCTCAAGAATCATTAGTTCTTGCTGAACGTTAGTAAGTGAAAGTCGTATTTATATGAACACAAGAATTAAGCACACCGAAAAGATGACAGTCTTAGTAAGAACAATCGAGGGTCAAAATCATTACATATTTTGAATATGAATATGGCTGAATGACAAGGATTTGAATATGCCAAAACACAAATCATATTCCCCGACATGTGAGTGAAACGACAAGAATGTCAAGAACTTAAGTATATGTTTATTCTAACCTCTAACATCAGTATTATGCAGTGATTTCATTTTAAACGAAATTATTAAAATGGATCTTTGTTTTAAAATAGTTATTTGCGCTTCTCAAAGTGTGATCCAAGGATCTTTTATGTTAAATGCATCACAGGAGGGTGCTCATTAAAAACACAACTCCTGGGCCTCACCCCTGACCTACTTAATGAGGGTTTTAGGGTCTAGGGATCTGAGTTTTCAACAAGCCCTCTCCTCACTCCCAAGTGAGGACTAAGGTGCACATTCAAGCTTTAGAACCCCTTGTCTAGAGTTTCCTCCCCACCTGTTTCCCCCTTGTTTTCTCTCTTACTGAAATGTGTCTTTGTCAATTTAAACAATCACTTTTCAACATCCTCCGAATGTTTTCTGCATCATACTCCATTAACTAAAAGAAAAATTACCTCCAAAACATTGAAATTATACCACTGAAAAAAGACTTTTTTTCCCCCAAAACCATTTTTATAACCCTTCTTTTTCTATATCTAGCTCAAGTCAGCGAAATCTGGCTCTGGTAAACGCATTGGGGTCTGCGGGGGGCAGAACAGTGACCCCCCCCACCCCGCAAGCTGTGCACATTCTAATCCCCAGAAACTGTGAATATATGAAAAAAGGGATTTCATAGATGTGATTACATTAAGGATCTTGAGATGGGGAGATGATCCTGGGTGCCAGGCAGGCCCAATGTAATCACAAGAATGCTTAAAAGTGAAAAAAGCAGGAAGAAGTGTCAGCCACAGATTTGACTATGGAAGAAAGGCCCAGAGAGATGCAGTGTTGCTGGCTTTGAAGATGGAGAAACAGGCCATGAGCCTAGGAATACGATGGCCTCTAGAAACTGTAAAAGGCAAGGATTCGAATTCTCCCCCAGAGCCCTGACAAGGAATGCAGCCGGCTGACACCCTGATTTCAGCCTGGTGAGACCTGTGTTACATTTCTGACCTACGGAACTGTGAGATAGTAAATCGTGCTGTTTTAAGCAGACAAGTTGTGATAAATTGTTACAGCAGCAATAGAAAACTAACACAGGTGCTTCGAAGAAAAGAAAATAAACACTCAGGTCACCCTACACACAAAGGCCAGGGCCCAGTAGCCCACACACTTCCCGGTCTTACCAAATACATAAAGGGACGATCCTGAATATTCGTCTGGTACAAACGGGATATGGCCCACACAGTTCATTTTCAGTCAATGCTGCCACCTCTTACCCATCTCTCTCCTTATCCTGCTCTTCCCACCCAAACCTGCAGCTTAGCTCCTCACCCTCCATCAAGGCATACTGGTTTATCCCCTTGGAAACTATGAGAAGAAGAGGGCCTGAGGCGGGGTCTCAACTCCAGCACTACTGACACTTTGGGCCTGACAACTCTTGGCTGTGGAGGACTGTCCTGTGCATTGCAGAACATTTAGCAGCATCACTGGCCTCTACTCGCTAGACGCCACTATTGCTAACCCCTCTCCAAGTTGCAACAACCAAAAGTGTCTCCAGACATTGCCAAATGTCTCCTGGGGAGCAAAATGGCCCCTAATCAAGATCCACTGGTCTAAGGCACATGCCAGTTTATGTGGTGGTCTGTGTTCTCTCCTTCAGTTCCCTCCCTTAGACGGAAAGGCTCCAACGAGTGTGTGTGTGTGTGTGTGTGTGTGTCTGTGTGTCTCTTACGTTGTGGCCGGTCTCATTCAAACGAATTTCCCAAGAATTCTGTCTGTTTGACATTTTAAAACAGCTCTAAGTCAAAATTCGACCACAGGTTTTTTTTTTAAAGGATCCTCCATACTTATTCCCAGCCACAAGCAAGGGAAACATGACTGTTTCACAATGACCTTCAGCCCGGGCCTGCCAACGAGCTCACAGTCCACGCATGCTCCTGCTATAAAGGTGACAGGGGCAACACTAGCTATTTGACTATTACAAAGAACTTTCTAAAGCTTGCTGCAACTTTACTACCTAGACCTCATTAATACAAGTCCTTTCGGTCAGGAGGGTTAGCACAGTGTAGACGAAACAGGCAGATGACTGACTGAAAGGCTGGCTCTGATGACAAAATAGGTATTTGGGAACCAGATCCTGGGAATGGCCACGGTGCCAGAGTAAGAAATCAGTGCTCCCAAAGAGACAGATGATTTCCTCGGCAAGTTCCCTCCAAGAAAATGACTTCAACGAAGATGTTATCAGATCCTGTTTTGTGTAGTTCTGAATTCTGCTCAGACTTTCTATTTCAATTTCGAAATAACAAAGCAGTAAACTGGAAACGTAGCTCCCGTTCTTACTGAAATCTTAAACAAACTTCAGTTTCCGTGGTTGGATGTCAAATTCAGAGGCACACGATTCATAGCACGGAAAGCCACAGCCCAGCAGAGCTCTACGAAGTCTAGATGGATGTGGCTCTGCCTTGCAGAGACTGGTGGCTTTTCAGAGTGTGCCTCCGGGGATGTTAGCATACACACACCTGGCGACTTGAAGTAACCAATGGCTTTTTAACTGTACTGCAACCTTTGGAGATTAACCCTCAGTCAACAACTGCCGTATCAGTCAGTGCTAAGACTTTATTATGTCACATGTTCTCTCAAAGGCCTTTCTCCAATCATGCATTATTCCCATAAAATCTGAAAATATCATGATTGTGAAGATCTAAGGGCCAAGGTCCTAACCAAACACTATACTCACTAGGGACTCTTCTCCTTATCTTCCTTTCAGATATTTTAAAACTAAAATGAAGGTGGAGAGAATTTTTATGTCATGATATTTTATGTAATGATTGATTCCCAATGGCAGTCAAGTTATGGCACATATTAGGGAGAAAGGGATGGGGAAAGAGTTTTCAGGGAGAAGCGAGGATGGATCATCCATGTATTTAAAACTGGGGGGCGGGGAACTGCCAGGGGAGAAGATGATGGAGTAGGGGTAGGGAGAAAGGAACATGTGCATCACTATGTGTCTCCGATATGCAAAAATACTGAATTCCCCAGTGTTGCATTATGAATGAAAACATCAAGGCAGGTAACACCAAGGACCCCTCCAACCTGGCTACCTGAATCAAGCTACTAACGCGCATCGCCAGAGTAGTATTGCATTGGTTAAGTGTGAGTGCGTTTGTAATTTGATGAAAAAACATGTAAGTGAAGTTTCCAAAAGATTATTTACTAACCGACATGCACCCCTTTTATAGAGCTAGTCAAAAAGAGCTAGAGAATGTTCTTAAATGGTTTGAGCTACAGGTTTTAAGACCCTGCCAGATTCAACAGCCTATAACTTCTTACTTGGAAAGTTACTCAGATATAACACACTTGCATAAAAATAATGTATAAAGTAGCACCTTATGTCAAAACCCACAATTACCAGCATATGAAAACCAATTCTTGCTGGTTTTAGCACTGGTTTCCTATGTCCTTTTGACTGCCAGGGACACTGAAACATCTTATTTCTTCATTCAACATTTGCTGAGTGCCTACTTTGTGCTAGGCCCCTGGGACACACATGAATAAAATATGGTCCCTGCACTCTGCATGAGTGGTGGGGACAATAAACAATGGCAGAGTATGCCATGACGATAAAAGAGGAAAGCAGTGCAAGTGGCAGAATGGATTCTTTTTTCTATAAAAAGAATATAAAATTGGGTTTCCTATCCAGATTCCCTACTTACAAATTAAATTTTTGGTTGCTGTGGATTGCTTGTGGTGATTGAACAATTTCAGTATGATTCTTTCTGGCTGGAAATATTTCCCTACCAGATTTAACTACAAAATTGGCCTCTACTCTGCAATGTTCAGCTGACCAAGGGAAGTTTTACCCCAACACCTAAAACTGATTTTCTTTTATCCCATCACAAGATTGGGAATATCATGATGTTCCTTTTTCCTCTTGTGTTCACTACACCCTCTACAATATTTTGCAACCTTTCAGATCTGAGCTTTCATCTCATTTTGCTATTTTGTTTTCACTTACTGGTTAACAATTAAAAAAAAAAAAAAACCGAATGAATAATGTCAGAATGGCCACAATGAGCAAAGCATCATGGGAAATGTAGAAAAGGAACAGGAGGTTGTCCTTGTCCTTAAAGGAGCTTTCCAACCTCAGTCAGGGAGACAAACATGTAAACAAATAATACAGTGTGAATAAAGCGGAATGCAGATGAGCGCTGAAAGATGACAAGCAAAGAACTCAGCAGGCAGAGAGCTCCAAGCTGGAACACAAGCGCAATTATGTGTGCTCTGGGGGAGGGTGGGGAGTCTTCTATTTTTCGATTCCCTTCCCCAGAGTCTGTGCTATTTGAAAATCCCAGCTAGATAAGAGAACACGGAAGCACGCAAAGCTTAGCCATGTTATTTTTAAAAGTCAAATATACTGGCACGTTTGATTTTTAATACTTAGATGAAATTATTTTTCAGTCCTCTGCTTACTGTATTTTTTCTCCATGTCCTCATCCTTAGGTCTGGAGTGGTTTCTAGTAGTTTCTCCACAAAGAGAAGAAGATACAAAACCTATATACTAGCATTTTTTTTCCCAATCCTGTTTATTTTATTCATTTTACCTGTATCTTGCTTCATTCACACCAGTGAGGGTTGATACATTTGCATGGTAGTCTGTTCAAGGTTACTCTTCACGAAATTTAATATGAACATTTGTCCTTTCAAGCAGCTAATTCCTTTTTAAGCACCTAAATGTTCACCTACATTTGTCTTTCACTAGACGACTGTGAACGTAAGCAAGACAATTGATGAAATTCAGATATAACTGTTTACAGTTCTCTATTACTGCTCTTAATTCATTCTGTTTTTGTCAATCATCACACCCCTATTTTCTGTACTTACAGTGCCTGAAATTGTGCAATTTTTAAAAATTAAATAGTAGTCTGAAAAGTGTTTGGTGCACTTGAGTGAGGTTTTTTTTTCTTGCAACTTTTATCAGTGGCTGTTTGCCTAAAAAGAATTGCTGCTCTAGCCAAAATATTTTCCCCGCTAAATTCTGTCAATAACTTCAGATCCATCTTTCATTTGCCACTTAATTTTACTAACAGAAAAAAAAAAAAAAGGTTTCTTCAATTTTGCCAGTCAGAAATGATAGAAATAATGTTGAGGGGTTGATGTCATGTGGCAAAAATGCAGATTAACTTACTCTTCTGTGGCAGAGACACAAATGAAACATGCACAATGCCAACGTTTAAACTACTCCTATCTTACCTGTTCATAATCTGACTTCTTGAGTATCTCGTTTAATTTCTTTTGATTTTGACAAAATGTACATGTTTATAAATATCAGTTATTTAGGTAAATCTTATTTCAAATTCTTACTACCAATGCCATATACTATATCAATCATGATCATTTTCCTTCTATCTTATATTAGAAGATGGCTTTTAAGCCATAATGTTGCTTTCTTATTACAGATGGTTTGATATGCTAAGCTCACAGAGAACCTGGCTGTCTTTTGGCCAGTATACTTTCTCAGCTAAAAATGGGAAACCAGAGACAGAAAACTGAGTAGGAACGTAGGATGGGGAATTCAGAGTGACCTTTATAGATACTTTAATTATTTATTTTTCCTAAGAGATCTGAGTATTCAGTATACCAGTAATTTTCTGATTTGAATATAAGCAGACACTGCTATCTTAATTTCACAAAAAAAAAAAAAAAATCTGTGGAAGTTAATCTGCCAAAAGGAAGGGAAGGAAGGAGGAAAAGAAAGAGAATAAGGGAGGAAAGATGGATGGAAGGAAGGAAGGAAGGAAGGAAGGAAGGAAAGAAAGGAGGAACAGAGGGAGCGTAAGAAAGAACGAGAAAGATACAGTGAAGTGAGTTTTTATGTGGAAGGTAAAGTTCAAAAGTTAGGCAAAAGTCATATATAGTCCAAATTAACCGAAAATCCTTTGGCTTTCCTATAAGACAGTGCAAACATGATTTTATAAATGCTGTACAACTCTTTACAGCAACTTTCATGTACACTGAAGTCTGAGAACTACTGAGTTAGACTACAGGAAAGAATTCAATAAAAGGCCACGTGTAAATGTCTGTATATTCAGACTATTCTTCTTTTAAACTTAAGTATTACATTGCCAGAGTAAAATGGGGGGAATCAGATGAAGATCAGTAAAGTATTAGTGCTTTCCAGCAGTATTATTTCATTAAATATTTCATTGTTTAACTGTAATGCACAGTAATAAATTTATTGTTACAGTTAAAGGAATTGTGGCATCCTATCTTGAGTTCTTGTGGTAGTATCAAGAGTAACTTTAAAAAACAACTTCTTTTAAAAAGAGATATTTAATCTAGTTGCTATGTTATCTGCCTATTAAAAAAATTAGAGCACATAGTCAAATAAATGCCAAAATTTTGCAAGGCCTCGATATGCCTTTTTTTCTTGGTTATTCATTTTTTTGGAATATTTTACCCATGGTCTCCCGTATCCAATACGGATAATAAAACTACCAGAATACATAAAATGAAAATAGGTACTAGAGGCTGCTGCCCTGCCTCCTTGCTCTGTGAGAGAAGCCCCCTGGCAGGCTTGGGACAACGTGATTAATAACCTCAACATCCACTGCTTTCAGAAGCCCCAGAAAGGCCCTTTGGCCCCCAAACATCTCCTTCTGCTCCTACCTTTTCTTTCCTTTCCTTCCCTAATCTATGATGTCCTCAGTTCCAAGATAAATTCTTATTCATTTTACTTTTCAGCTTCTTTTGCTGAAACACATTCCTCTAGGAGGAGTAACAAACTATGATAGAAACTCCACCATGTGTAGTTCATTCATCAGATCCTTCCAGGGAAGAAGAACCCAGGGCAGCTCCAACATTGGGGTGGGGGTGAGAGAGAGTGAGGGACAGGTTCCAGAAAGCACAGAAAAGCAGGTTACTGTCCTATGCTCCAGCGGCTTAAAACTTAAAGTGAAACAAATAAAATTAATGGTTGTTGTTCACTATGATATACAGACAGCCTGTTGGCCACATAATTCTGAAACAGCCAGAAAGAAGCTTAAGTAGTACCATGAATATGGGACACAGAACATGCCAAAGGACTCTTTTTTCCCCCTTTTTGACTAAACTGTTGTGTTCCTAAAGAAAAAATTCTTTTTTGGTATTTTAGAAAGCACAATATTCTATCATTCATTATTTCTCTAGGCATGGCTGGAATTGTTACATCAGTGAGAGGCTAGCTTCTAGAGACTGAGTGATTTCATGAAAAAATTTAAAAAATTAAATTAGTGGTTGAGCTAAGAGACAAAAAATTGTGTATGGGGAAATGGTTGGGTGGGAGAGATGCAGAATTTAGGGGCTATCTAAGAAATTCCAAAGGAAAAGAAGCATGACAATGATGATTATTATTTCTCCCGCTCAACTGGACAGTGCTCCATGTGGACCCCCGGATCCTTTTCTGTACACTCAATCACTGTTGTAAGTCCCTACCTCTGTGCCTCTCAGCTGGACATTCTGGAAGAAAAGGTGCCACTGAGGACAAGAGAACAAGAATCTGTGTCAATCAACAATACCCCTGATGTAAGCCAGGCAGGCCCGCTGCACAAACAGTCTCCACTGTAATTCTACCCTAAGAAACCAGGGCGCAGGACCAGAGCTGCATTTAAGCTTGCAGTGTAGGGTGACGCCACGGGGTCACGTGACAGCCACCTCTCCAAAGCTGTCACTGTCAGTAGTATTTAGAGGAAAGGAAAAAAGTTGTAACAAGTGTAACATGCACATTAAGGAATACCAAGTCAGAGCCAATTAGGACGACAATTTGGCACTCCTGCCTCATGCATATGAAAGAGGATACGCCATCAATGAGCAATAATGCACGGGAATTTGTGGGAACAGCTCTCACTTCAATACATCAAAGACACTGCTGCACACCTCCGTCTTTTTCATTCCCATTAGCTCACCCTTGTCTGGATGAAAAGAGCTCAGTGAATCAATTGCTTCTGTTGAACTGTTTATATATTTTTCGAGTCATGATTAGGCCATTAGTCACCGAGCATATTGCACAGTAAACTAGAGTAACTGCAATTATGCAACTTCCCAGGAACATACAGAAAGCATTTACAGTGAGGCCACAGTGCCAGCAAAATGCGCAATGGAGCTTATTTGTCAGCAATTTTAAGAAACGTGCACTTAAATGCCAAATGAAATATATGCATGGCAGATACAGAAGTTGAGGGGGGAAAGATGCACGATTAAAGTACCAATGTCTACTCTTCTGAATACAGGAGAGCTCTGAAAATGAAAAGTTACCCTGTGCAACTAATAACCCCCATAAAACAGTCATCAATGTCTTCTCTCTCCCTTTACTGTAATTTCTGTAAGAGCCTGACATAAGGCAGCAATCAAAGGTAAAGAACCAGAACCAAATCTTGAACTCTGTCGCAGTCAGCAGCTGTTTTCCTTCAGAACAACCCCTCCCCACCCCCCACGCCAGCCAACATCTGTATCTGAACAACAGTCAACGTTGGGTCCAACATGAAGAATTTCCCTTCTCCTTTCTGTTATTCTCGTTTTTCATCCCCCAGATCCGCAAAAATCATAAACTTATGTATTTGAAGATTTCCCATCCAAAGTAATAAAGAACGCTAATAGAAAAAAAGAAAGGAACATGTCAAAGTGGCATTTAATTTCTTTTATCAGGACGCTGAGACACATTCACGTACATTGCCCGTGATAAGCCAACGCCAAATAAGAGTGAAGGGGGTTTTTTTTGGTTTTTTTTTTTTTCCCAAGAAAATTTTCCAGGTATTGGCTACTCAAAACCTCCCAGCAGGAAAATGAGAAATGAGGGACCACGAGGAAGGATCAAAGTCTCCACATTTACTGTACAAGCAATAACATAAGCAAGAACCTTCCGAAGAGTGTTTTATAGTATTTTTCATGGCAAGACTGTTACTCTTCGGTCTGTTAATCCTCACTTTCCTCCTTCTATTCATATACTTTATATGTATTTATTTGTTGAGTTATATATTTTAGCTGAACTTGGAATGACAGCTATTTTTAAGAGGCTGCCAACATGGGTCAGGAGGAACCTCAGAAACCTGGCTCACCAGTTGCTCTGGCACAGGGAGTCTTGACAGCCAAAGCCAACCAGAAAGTTGATGAGATCCAGGTTTCCAAAACACGAGAGAAAAGGCATCCTTTGCTTTCTTCCATCTGGCCATTTCAAAGAAAAAAAAAAAAGTCACTTACCAAAGAGGACTCCTTTTGTAACACAACCAACCACTTCCTCATGTGTGTTTAGAATGCAATCTAGGTGTTCCCATGCCAGTCTAGCGTAAAGCAAGATGCAGCTTTCTTCACCTTGGACTGGGATAGGGTATGGGAGAGAGATGGTGCCCAATGGGCCAGCACACAGCTGCTTTGTAAATTGACAGCTTGAGCTTCTCCACTGACAGCCTTCCAAAACTAACTGCGGCTGTTGGGATAAAGAGAGCAGTTTCTCAGCTTCAGTGCCTTTAAGGTTATTTCAACTTTCTACCTCTGTTAACTACCCTGCAGGAACTTTTGACATTGAACTCTCCTTAATATTCATAAGGCAGGGATGTTCAGAAGAAAAATTTCTCTCCTCATCAGAAAGCTGAAGACCTGAGTCCTTTGTCTTCCACAGTTTGGAGATTAGTATATTCAAGGGATTTTGGGGCTACCTGGGAGTGTTTATGACAGACAGATTCTTGGATTTAGGCTAGGCACAAACCAACCTTTCATATGAGTCCTTCAAAACAGACAGCGTTCTGTTTGAATTTTTGAACCCCACTCTAGTACAAACATGCTTGGCAACTAGCGCCAGAGGGTTAACCCCAGAGTTTTCTTCTTGGCAAGTTGCTCTGCTGCCACCGTGGGTATGACCTCTTCCGGATCCCTGCAACTTTCCTTTCTCTGTTCTCCATCTCCTTTCCCCTGAGATAGTATCTGTGCCCAAGCTGCAGGGGTTGAGGTCGTGCGTCTGAGTGCCAAGGAGCTGTCAGCGCCTGCGGCAGTGGCATGGTTCATGGTTCATGGTTCTTTTCCTGGCCCCTCCTTTGGTCTGGCATGCTGACAGAAAATGGCCACTTTTTTCATCATTTGTCTGCTGTTCGGAGGCAGCCCACGGTGCTGACAAATCCAGCCCATATTCGTAGGTTGAAGGCGCAGGGTTATCTGGAAGTCGTCCCTCAACCTTCAGGGATTTTTGTCATTCCTATCTCCTCAGTTTCCTCCAGGGACAGATGTCTACCATCTGACTAGCGGAGACATAACATTTCTCAGATCTCATCTCCATTCCTTTGGAAAGATCGTAGACTTGCCTCACAGGGAGCAAGTAGCCCTTGGATGTTGTCACACCCATACCCCGCTCCATTTTAAAATTCTCTTTATCGGATTCCTCATGGGAGGCCCAATTCCTTATTGGATTACTTCCTATGGACCAAGGACTACATTTTCTAGGGACTTCATGAAACCTAAAGAGTCAGAAATGGTCTTACAGATTGTTTGATTCAGTGGTCCTGTGAACTGAAATTGCCTAATGGCTGTAACATAAGGATTCCCCGGTTTCAACCCAGCCCCCAATTCCTTGGCTAATTCGGCAGAGGCCTGTTGGGAGATCTAGAGCTCTCCAGGGGTTTCTGAAGCCACATTTGAAAACCACTTATATAACCCAACTTCCTCATTTTCCTAAGGCGCAGAGAACTTAGGTTATTTGCCAAAGGCCACACAGTTAATGACAGGCCTAAAACTTCAACACAGTTCCTGGTATGCCAGACCAGTGACATTCCTTACCTATACTTCCCAAGTATTTAACATTCAGTAAAACCTCAATCATTCAGTCTCTGCTAATAGAGATAATGTATTCTTAATGAATATATAATTCAATTTCCTCAAATGTATTATATAACCTATAAATTTTTAGGATCTTATTAGCAAGTTAAATGTCTCCTTTCTTAAATTAGGGATGTTTTAAAAAGAATTAAGGATTTTTTTGTAAATGCACCTTCATATTCTAAAAGGGATAGAGAGACTTCATGAGAATTAAATCAGAAGCACAATTAAATGAAATTTGCTTTAGGAAAACCAAGGAAATGGTCAATGAACAAACATATTTGTTAATGTCTACAAATAACACACACACACACACACACACACACACACACACACACCCTTCCACTTCTGGCTCCAGGAATTACTTATTATTTACTATGTGGGAAAGAATTTAAATGCTTTCATTGTTAGGTCAATCTGTAAGCGCATTATAAGTTTTTTCCATGATAGTATCCTCTTTTGATCACTAGTGCCATTTATATATTAGCTTGTAATACATACTGCCAATAAAGTAAGAAAACGGCATTTTGCTAAATGGCTAAAATGAAAGCTTTTGCCAAATGACACCGACCTCCCCACAACCACCACCACCCCTCTACCCCCGTTATTCAGAATGAGTGGAGCACGGAGTCTTGGGTTTTCCCTTTCTGGGGAGGAACAACCGAATGAGTAATTAGTGAGGGCACCTTAGGTAGTTTCCCCGCCCACAGACCAGGAGGCATCTTGCACATTTGGAACAGAACACACAAAGCACCCACACCACACACACAAAAAACACACTTTCAAAGTCGACTTCTTATGTAAAATCGAGCAGTACTCCCTGTTAGAATCTGAAGAAAAGAATTTTTTTTGTTACTGGCAAGGCTTACCAGGGAGTTATACTTCATTAAATCTGAGTCTAATTTATATAGCTAACATAAAATGTTTACAGGTAATAAAAAAGAAGTTAGAATCTACATTGAAACAAATCAGGAACAGAGGGGCCAGTCATTATTCAATCTTTAAACTGTAACAACTGAAATGTTCTCTAAGCATTATCAAGCCCTTAAACAAAAATATGATTTCACAAAGTAAAGATATTTTATTGTTCAATAAATTCTTTTAAGAGAAGAAAAGCAGTGATTTTAGCTCTATCAGTACATTAGTTTGTTATCTCTGTTCTACATACAAACTTTTAAAAATGGACTCTTTCTAGGGATAAAAATTATAAGTAATACATGGCTAATGTGATTTAATATATTTTTAAAATATTTCTGATATTTAAAAGAATATCTTAATACGGAATTTCCTTATTTGGAATTTCTGTATTTCTGAAGAATCCTCCATATATGCATGCAAATTGACAAAAATGCTAATTCAAAAAATTACTCAAAATATATTGACTTAGCTTCTTGATACTGTATCTTTCAAGGCATGATGGCACAGGCAATGTTTTCAGTAATAACGTGTTACACAGATTATATATAATCATCCTAAAATATGTACCACAGAGTCTAAAATTTAAAAACCGTATCAAATTCTAAAATATACAATATAGCCTTCTGAACTTCCAACTTACTAGAGAAAGTATACATACCCTTCTGAAGTATCATCCCCAGAGGTATGCAAAACAGAGGTCATTTCAAATCTGGTAACACGCAATGAATTAGTGAATTATCTTAACAGTACTTGTCCTAATTAAGACCAAAAAGAAAGGTATCGGAGGGGTGTGGTCGCTCACACCTTTAATCCTAGCACTTTGGAAGGATCACTTGAGCCCAGGAGTTAGAGACCAGCCTGGGCAGTAACAAGACCCCGTCTCTACACAAAAAAGAAAATTTTTTTTAGTTGGCCAGGTGTGGTGGTCCAAGCCTGTAGTCCCAGCTACTGGAGAGGCTAAGGCAGGAGAATCGCTTGAGCCCAGCAGCTGGAGGCTGCAGTGAGCTATGATGGTGCCACCGCACTTTAGCTCTGACAACAGAGTGAGATCCTGCCTCTTAAAAAAAAAAAAAAGAAAAAGAAAGAAAGAAAGATATCTACCCAATATTCTGACAGCCTAAGCTTCTGCTTGTGTAATTAATCGCCTTATAGGGGTCCACCTCAAAGGCATGCAACACACAGACTTTATGAGAATTACACTGAAAGAAGATATTTACATAGGAGGAATTGCTTAGGATATGCGGACGTCGCTGAAGTAAAGATTCTTGGCCTCAATATTACACTCAATATTACACTCTAGGCTAGAAACAGAAACAATTAAATAACATATGCATATGGGAACCACTTTTTCCATCAATAACAGACAGGAGACCCAAAGAGCATTTCAAGGCAAGATTTTTTTTAAATCCTACAAATATTTAAGTACAATCTCTCTAGACTTATCTTCTAAAACACAGTTTATTTAAAGATATAAGTGAAGTCCATCAAATAAACAAGAAATATTTACTGAGAACATCCTATGTGTCCAGGATTATGTTTCTATTTAAGTCCCATGAACTTTGAGCATATTTACAAAGTTATTTAACTTTATAAAGTATTTCAATAAATAATGTAGTCTTCCAAAATGTGCCTGGGCTGTAATTCCATCTAGTTTCTACGATGACACCATAAGCCTTGGATGGAATTACAATCTTAATGTGAACAATCAGAGTGTGCTACTCCACACGCTCAGAGAATCCAGGATGAACTCAACTTCTAAAATAATAACCACCAAGCCATTGGCATGTAATTACAACCAGGAGAACAAGCTGTCTGCTAGCTAGTATATGAGAAATGTTCAACTGAAAGTACCATCTCTTTTTGGTTCTTTGAGGAATCTCCATACCCTTTTCCATAGAGGTTGTACTAATATTCAGTCCCACCAACAGTGTATAAGTGTTCCCTTCTCTCTGCATCCATGCCAGCATCTATTGTTTTTGAACTTTTTATTAAAAGGCATTCTAACTTGAGGTGGTATCTCACTGTGGTTTTAATTTGCATTTCCCTGATGATTAGAGATGTTGAGCATTTTCTCATATGTTTATTAGCCATTTGTCTCTCTTCTTTTGAAAAGCTTCTTCTGTTCATGTCTTTTGCCCACTTTTTAATGGGATTGTTTGTTTTTTTCTTGCTGATTTGCTTGGGTTCTTTGTAGATTCTCATTATTAGTCCTTTATCATTGTATAGCCTGTGAATATTTTCTCCCATTCTGTAGGTTGTCTATTTGTTCTGTTGATTATGTCCTTAGCTGTGCAGAAGTTTTTTTTAATTTAATCAAGTCTCATTTATTTATTTTTATTTTGCTGTGATTGCCATTTGGGTCTTCTTAATAAATTCTTCACCTAGGCCAATATCTAGAAGAGTTTTTCCAACATTTTCTTCTAGTGTTATTATGGTTTCATGCCTTACGTTTAAGTCTTTTATCCATCTTGAATTAATTTTTGTGATAGGTGAGAGATATGGATCCTGTTTCATTCTTCTGCATGTGGCTATCCAATTCTCCCAGCACCATTTTATTGAATAGGGCTTCTTTTTCCCAGTGTATGTTGTCTGCTTTGTCAAAGACAAGTTGGCTGTATGTGAATGGTTTTATATCTGGATTCTTTGTTCTGTTCCATAAGTCTATGTCTCTTTTGTGCCAATACCATGCCCAAAGGAAAAGAAGTCATTTTATCAAAAAAACATCTACACTTGAATGTTTCCTATAGCACAATTCACAACTGCAAAGATGTGGAATCAACCCAAGTGCCCATCAGTTCATAAATGGATTAACAAAATATGCTATATGTACGCTATGGAATACTATTCGACCATGAAGAAGGATGAATTAAGGCCTTTTGCAACAATTTGGATGAAACTTGAGACCACTATCCTAAATGAAGTATCTAAAGAATGGGAAAACAACCACCACATGTACTCACTATTAAACTGAAACTAACCGATGAGCATACATATGCACAGAGGAAAGTAAAACTCAGTGGACATCAAGCAGGGGAGAAGGGGAGGAGGGGAAGGGGCGAAAACCTACCTAACAGGTACAATAAACACTATCTGGGTAATGGGCACACTTATAACCCTGACTCAAACGTAACAAAAGCGATCCATGTAACTAAAAACATTTGAACCCCTGTAATATTCTGTAATAATAATAAAAAAAGAAGATATCACACTAAGTGAGATAAGCCAGTTACAGAAGGATAAATACTGTATACCACCTATATGAAGTACACATATGCATTCACAAAGACAGTCAAATTCACAAAGACAGAAAATAGAACGGTGGTTGCCAGGAGCTGGGGAGAGAGGAAAATGGGAAGTTATTGTTTATAACAATGTGAATGTACTTAATGACACTGAACCGTACACTTAAAAATGGTTAAAATGGTAAAAAAAAAAAGAAAAAAAGTACCATCTCACTGTATTGTAGCAAAACCTATTTCATACATCTGAAAAACCTCTTCTTTTCCAAGATTAAACTTTCTACTTTCATGATGAGAAAATTTCCACAAGGGTCTACTTCATAAATGTGATATACATATTGGGTGATGACAAGATTGTCTGGATGCTACCAGTAAAATCTTAGAATCTTCTAATACCACCTACATGTGCCTAAAAATTGAACTACAAGGAGTACAATATATTAAGAAACAGGGAAAAAATCATGCCTGAGAGCCCTATGAAACTACTGGCATTTCTTCTAATTCTTTGTGGCTAGTCTGACATTTTTAGCATAAACAAAGCAAAGTGCCTTGTGTCTGCAAGAGGAAAAAATAAAGATTTATCTTGAGAGATTAAACTCAGGGTTATTATAGAAAAAATGAATTTAGAAACAGACTCAGGATTTCCCTGGGAAAACAAAAGACAATGACACTATGAATCAGCATTTTTCTACAAGCAGCCCAGAATAAAAGAAGAAACACACAGAGACACAAAGAATACAGCACCATGAGGAACGAAGACAAAAATGCACGCAAATTTAGCTATAATTTGCATTTAGAACACACATAGCTGCCTAGCTGCCATGATCTTTTCATGCCTTTATCATACCTAACTTTATTTGGTACTTAATAGAGGTCACTAAAGCTCTGTAAAACCAGTATCACCATAGCAACCAGGAGACTAAAATAAAACACCTCTGTCAGAAATCCTCACCAAACAAAATATAAGGCATAAAGAAACTGTCCTTTCATGTGGCCATTTTTAACACTGTCACACTTCTGACTATCCATGAACGTCATGGGACGTTCCCATGTAAACTGAGTTCATCAAGGGACCTCCTATGGATTATGTGTCACTGGGTTCCAGTATAACTGAGAGTTGAGAACTTAATATTAGCTCTTTAGTTTATTTTCAAGCTCCAGGGGCTTGTGTGTACCGTATCACAGTGGTTCTAAAATAAAAAGTAACCAGATAGGAGACAGTAAAATAATACTGATGAATTTTCATGAATATGAGACATACCATTTAGCAGCTTTACTGAGAAACTTTTTTGTTGAACAAACAAGGACTAATGCGATATCTATTTCTCAGGGTCCGTCCTTCCCTATGACTTGAGAAAACAGACTCGATACACATCAATAAAGAAACAATTCTTGAAATAGCTCTGAAGTCACAGAAAGAAAAATGGAGATAGGGTTCTAAGCTCAACACCAGAGGCAAGCTCCTATAGAATATCAACCGGATTCACAGTTCAAGGCTTTCCCAGCTAAGGGTCTCTGTCTCCATGACAGATAAAACTCCTAATTTGGGCCTTCCCCATAGAGCACCAACTGAATTCAGTAGTGGTTAAGTAAGTACCTGCTTAACATTGCAGATTGAATAAGTTTCCCTTTGATGGAAGATGGCCAGCCTGGCTCAACATAACACTGCAAACCAAAAATAGATGAGTAATCATGAAAACAGGAGTTTTTTATATGCCCCTTCTCCACAAAATATTCTGGGTGACATCCAGGCTGCTTTCCTCCTGCTCATTGATTTACGAGCGGGGCTACCTAAAAATCAATGCCATTCTAAAACTAGCAGTAAATTACTTTGTAAAATCAAGGTGAATAACTTGAGATTCCCATTTATGATATCCCTGACAACCACCAAAAGCTGGTGAGACATCTCTCTCCTTTTTCTAGGTGCTTTACTGAAAGTAAGCATGGAAATATTAACAGATGTACTTGGAGATAAGTATGCGTGTGTCTGTTATGTATGTGCATATGCATGTGTATTATGTATATGGACATATGTGTGAGTATAGTTAAACAAGCTGCTTTTCCTATAGGCAGCAGGAATTTTTTGTCTGGCATATCTTAGAGCAAATCAAGACAATATTTACTCTTTAGGACAAAACTGGTGAGTCAGGCAGTGTTTGGAACTGCAATGGTTGAGTCTGCTTAAGTCATAAGGACAGCAAGTTTGGGGCCTGAAAGCAAGTTTCTATTCCAAATGGAAAAGATTGAAAAAGATGGCTTTTTTATTTTAAATTTTTATTTTTAATTAACAAATAACACTTGCATATATTTAATGGGGTATAAAAAAATGTTCTCATACATGTATATACTATAAAATGATTATATCAAGCTAATTAATGTATCCATTCACCTCACATACTTATTTTGTATAGTGAGAACATTTAAAAGTATATTCTTCTAGTGATTTTGAAATATACATTATTAACTACGGATAATAATGAATAATCATCATCATCCTGCACAACATATCTCAGGAACTTATTTCTCCTGTCTAACCGAAATTCACTGACACTTTGCTTAACTGAAGACGGCTTTTGTTGGCAATTCAAATTTTTTAATAAATCCTTCATTTGCAGCCAGGCATGGTGATTCGTACCTATAGTCCCAGCTACTCAGGAGGCTGAGGTGAGAGGATTGCTTGAGGGCAGGAGTTTTGAGTCCAACCTGGGCAACATAGGAAGACCTCATCTCTTAAAAAAAAAAAATCACTTATTCGTTTCTTCATTTGGAGTTTTTCCCACTACAGAAGAGGAAGATGAAACAAACAAACTAGAATGGAACTATTCAGGATTCCTAAGTGAACACCGAGGAATCCAGTAGTTGGGTGTTTTGGTTTTTTTAATTTATTTATTTTTTAAAGACAAGGTCTTGCTGTGTTGTCCAGGCTGTCAGAGAGCTCTTGGGCTCAAGCAATCCTCCCGCCTCAGCCTCCTGAGTAGCTGGGACTACAGAGTTGCACCACTGCACTGTCTCAGGCTCATTCAATTGTTCTTTTTTTTTTTTTTGAGACAGGGTCCACTCTGCTACCCCAGGCTAGAGTGCAGTGGTGTCATCATAGCTCACTGCAACCTCAAACTCCTGGCTGAAGCAATCCTCCCGCCTTAGCTCCTGAGTAGCTGGGACTACAGGCATGTACCACCATGCCTAGGCAATTTGGGTTTTTGTTTTTTGTGGGTTTTTTTTGGTAGAGACAGGGATCTCACTCTGGCTCAGGCTGGTCTCGAACTCCTGGCCTCAAGCAATCCTCCCACCTCAGTCTCCCAAAGTGCTGGGATTAGACGTATGAGCCACTGCACCTGGCCCCAGTTGTTGTTGTTGTTTAAAGTATTATTTGTGCCCTGATTGGGGAACCTTCAGGAGGAAGAAAACAATCATGATGAGCTTGATTCACGACCTTCAGCACTCAACTCTATCAGCAACTTGCCTTTCTCCAAGTCCTCGCAGCCCAGGACCCTTACTCCTCCACTTGACAACTAGACACACGAAGGACACGGATTCACGTTACCAACGGGATTAGCTCCAAAATTTCTCATGAAGGCTTTACGGCTATCCCCCAGCAGTTCCTTCTTCACAGGTAATTAAACTCTTGATGGGCTTAGAGCAGCAACAGTGTAAGAACTCCCAACACATTGATGACAAGTCATAAACCATGGGAGAGGATCATTGAAAAATATATTTCCAGGCTCATCGGAAAATGTATTTCCATTTATTGAGGAAAAAGTACACTCAAGTGTTCAGGAACATATGAATCACTGAACCGTAGCATTGGCAGAGGCCTTAGAAAATCATGCGATTTCAACTCTTCTACTAAAAATGAGAAAATGGAGGTGGAAAGAGGGAGAGTGACCAGCCGAGCCACAGTGGTTCAGTCAGCACAAATCTGGTCAGTGGGGCCTAAAGGGAGTGCTGACCACGAGTGGGGCAGAGTCTCTCCCCTCCTACGCCCTGCAAGATTACACGGATGCAGCTCGAGCACAACCCGTGCCTCCTGCCCTCAGATCACCTGGTTAGATTGTAGGAAAAGGTTGGGAAACAATGACTAAGCTCTAAAAACTGAGAATGACACAAAGGAAAAAAGGAGAGATAAGAAGGGAGGCAATAAGAGAGTCGACAAACAACATACTGCAGTGCTTGTGGTCAATATTTGTGCCTTTCGTTACATTTAAATGCGGGATGAAATAATGGGAGGCAACCTTCAGGAATTCTGTAATGAAAAGGATGGGTTTTAGTTAGAATTTCATTGTAAGTGTCACAAAAATATCCCTTTGGAATCATACAGGTCCCGAGTCTTTATTTGCTTTATCACCGTCATCACTGTGTACAGGGGCAGAGCTCCCTGAGGGTAGGAACTATGTCTGTTTGGATCACGTTACATTGCCCAAACCTAGAGAACAAGCTAAGTAAAATGCACTGAAAGAATGAATAAAAGCTCCTACGAGGAATGAAGAAGAATATGCGCAGTTTGAAAATGCATATGCAGTATTATAATTTTCTGTACAGGGAAATGAAAAAAGACCTATTTGAAATTTAAAAGAGCACTAAAAGATTGAGGTTTTTTTTTTTTTTTTGGTGTTTATAAAAAGCTGAGGTGTGTTAAATATGTAAAGCGCCTATTAAACAGTTACCATCGGTTTCATCTATTAAGTAGGTACCATTAGGTAAGCCAGCATAGTTCCTGAGTTACAAAGAGTTTACAGCCTGAAACGCAATGTCAAGAATACATGTTAAAGGGTGATAAATAAAAACTCACTGAGAAGATGCCCTGAACAAATATAAAATAAGCAAATGTAGTTGAAATAGAGTATAAATGGAAGCTCCAGGCACAGATAGAATAAAAGTGATCATTGTGGATTCTGTGGTCTGAATGTTTGTGTCCTCCCAAAATTCAGATGTTGAATCCTAACTCCCAAGGTGATGGTAATAGGAGATGGGGCCTCAGGAGGTGCCCTAATGGATGGGAATAAAAAAAGAAGCCCCTGAGAGCTGCCTCACCTCTTCTACCATGTGAGGACACAGAAGAAGAAGAAGAGAAGGTGCCATTCATGAGCCAGAGGATGGGTCCTCACCAGACCCTGAATCTGCCAATGCCTTGACCTTGGACTTCCCAGTTTCTAGAACTGGGAGAAACAAATTTCTGTTTAGAAGCTACCCAGTCCATGGTATCTTATTATACCAGCCCAGACAGACTCAGACAGTATATCTTCTAATGAGCTCTATGCAGTATATATGATCAACCTGTTTGCAACCACTGAAATCAACATTTCTCTTGGTGCTTTTTTTTTTTTTTCAGACTATTACAAGGGTACAAAAGTTTTGGTTACATAAATTGCTTTTGTACAGTTTGAGTCAAAGTTATAAGTGTGCCCATCACCGAGATAGTGTGCATTGTACCTGTTAGGTGTGAATTTACCCATCCTTTCCCCCTCCCACCTGCTTGATTTCCGATCTTGGTGCTTTTAAATTCACACCTCTACCTTAGCAGCCATAGTAGAGTCACAAATTAAGTACATGGCAAATAACCTGGATGATTACTTTGGGTTCTCAGATAACTTGCTAGCTATCTAATGAGATAAAATTATAACTCAAGTTTAGGTAGGTATAATAATATTAACAAATGTAATTATAAGATTTGCCTATTTTAAAGACTCAAAAAAGATAATTACATCCAATTAATACACACACATTCATACAACGAGTACAGATACCTAATTCTTGAAAAACGTTTAATAAAGTTTTGGCCATTGTCAATGCAAAAAAGAAAAAGAACAACAACTTCCTCCTACTCATCATCTGTGTACCCTGCACTGGGTAGCCACGTAGCACAATGGTGAGGAGTGTGGGCTTTAAAGCTGAAACTCCTAAGTTCAGGTTTCAGTTCTGCCACTCACTAGTGCATGCCCTAACCTCTCGTGCATCCATGTCTTCGGCTCTAAAGACGTTTCGGAATCATAATAGTACCAAAAGAACTGACACCTACCTACTCACAGGGCCACTGTGAGGATTAAATGAATCAATGCACATACAGCACAGAGAGCATAATAACTGTGAGTAAATGTTTACCATCCTTTGGAATACTGAAGAGAACACTGAATTTGGAGTGACACAGCCTCAGCCGCTGATATACTGTATGATTTGGGGCAAGTCCCTCAGGCTTCCTGAGCTCCATTTTCCCCATCTGTAAAAATGGGGATACCAGCTGCCTTGCTTCCTTTCCAGAACTGTCATAAGAAACAAATAACGGAAGACAAGGTATGCGAAAGTGCTTCGGAAACTAAAAAAATGCCATATATGCCATGGACATGAGAATTGTCATCAACTTTCAGCCTCTCAAAGCCAAAGAGGTCATCTTTATTCCATTCTTTCCTGCCTGAGGATGTAACATTAAGCATCAGTCCCAAAGCCTTGACACTGAACTCCCTGGAATAACAAAACACATGTCCGGTCACCCAGGACTCCACCACTCGGAACTCTATTAACTACCTCCCTCTGCACACCCACCGTGAGAAGGTAATTGATGTTCATCGTGACCCTAAAGCACTCCAAGACTCTGAAGTACCTTCAGGGAAAGATTAAATTATGTTCAGCCTAGTTTATTATGAAGTGTATTTAATTATACTCAAATTCTTTGAAAATTGGTGACCTAGGAAAAGCCGAGAGAGTAAGTCACAGACTCTCTGGTTAACTGGAAGCCTCTCCTCCCCAGCCCACCCCCAATCACCCTTTATCAGAGTTAATTGTGAAAAATGCAGTCCACCCTAGGGTAGGAAAAACTGGGATTCCAACACACTAATTATAAAAGTTAAAAGAACTTGGCCCTGCATAATCCCCAAGGACCACTAATGTACAGAAATACTAAAGTCAAAATCTTGAAACAATGAAAAGTTTAAATTATGTAAAATACCTACATGTTTCAAATATGATTCTGTTTCTGCTAATAATGAATTTAAACATGTGAACAAGGAATAACCTAAATATACCACTATCTTATTACTATCAATACTTACAAAGTATAAAAACAGATGACTAAGTTAATATTATGATCCTTACAATGGGAAATTAACATTTTGTTTATTAGGTTTTGTCCCTTATTTTAAAGAAATCATAATGATGATGCAAATGATGAACATAATAATAAAATAAAACGTCATATTGTATTAGGGTTATAAAAGGTTATTTACCTTTGTTTAAATTAGTTCAATGCTGTGGAATTATATTATCTTTTCCAATTAAAAACGGGGAAAAGAATGTGAATCTTAAGTACTACATTTCCATGTTAAGAGAACGAGGAGTGGTCCATCATCTGTTATAAACTTTTATCCAATTCACAGCTCCTCTCTGGAGAATCCCTAATAAGAGGGTCCTTCTACCCCTGCTTGGACATCTCAGGTGACAGAGGCTTCATTACCCAATCAATCAGCTTGTTCTATTTTTAGACAGTCCTGATTGCCACTGTGGTCTTCCTCAAGTGGAGTCTAACTCTTCTTACTTAACATTAACTTCCCTCCTCAGTGCTTAGTTGGGCTCCCTGGAACCACTTCCCTTAGTGATTTCAGTGACCATTAGGCCCTCTGCTAGGCACCCTCATTTTATCAGTTAAATAACGACCAGCTTCTACTCAAAATTTTCACCTGTTATCTGTGAACCACGATGACTGTTCTTCATAACCACCTGTCACCTGCTGAAAGGACTCTTGGGCACCACGGCTCTATGGGAACAATGGTGGGCATGGTCCTCTGAAAGCCACCTCTAACACACACTGTTCCTATGACAAATGTATTCTGAGTTTCAAAGGTCAGACTTAGAATCCTTCTGAAAAGGATCCATTTATAAGTCAGTATTTCTACTTTTAAGGAAAATATTTTTCATGGAAAACAAAGTATAATTTATCACTCTGTCTTTTTAATGGTCTTGTGAGGCTAGAAAATGTTTTGGTGCATGCACAGAAATTCCAAAGCTCCTCCCTGCTTAGCAGAAGCCAAAGTGGCAGGCTAACAAATCTGTATTATCCAAAAGACCACCTCTCCTCTGCTTCCTGGGATAGTAGGAGCTGAAGAGAAATGCTACCAATGCCTCTAAATCACAGGTCTCTGTCTCCTAGGGACCACCTAAGTACGCAAACAAGCCTGCCAGGTGTGTGAGACAACTCCAGAGCCCTGGGCCTGGCCTTGGATTGAGATGGCTTTTGAAGCTCTTTGAAAGTCTAACAGGTGTAGACTTTCCTCCTTGCTGCAGTAAACACTGAAGTCCTATAAAATATCTTATTATCGGCCGGGCGCGGTGGCTCACGCCTGTAATCCTAGCACTCTGGGAGGCCGAGGCGGGCGGATTGTTTGAGCTCAGGAGTTCGAAACCAGCCTGAGCAAGAACGAGACCCCCGTCTCTACTAAAAAATAGAAAGAAATTAATCGGACAACTAAAAATATATAGAAAAAATTAGCCGGGCATCGTGGTGCATGCCTGTAGTCCCGGCTACTCGGGAGGCTGAGGCAGAAGGATCGCTTGAGCCCAGGAGTTTGAGGTTGCTGTGAACTAGGATGACGCCACGGCACTCTAGCCCGGGCAACACAGTGAGACTCTGTCTCAAAAAAAAAAAAATCTCATTATTAATAGGACCTTCGCCAGAGTTGTGAATGGTTTAAGCAGAGAAGCGACCATATTTTTGTTTTTATTCAATGCCCATTTGGGCTGTTACTAACTTTAAAAATGCCATGCATACTGACAGCCCACACTTTATACATTTATGTTCTATTTAACCTTGGACAGTCCTCCTTGGCTCTCTCTAACTCCATCACCCCAGAACATGCCCATGAATACCTCAGGCCACACTGGCTAGGTGCGGAGAGCAAGGAATTACAATTAATTTATAAAATTCAGCTTGGTGATTTTATAACCTTGATCATCTGGTTTTTCTTAAATTTACAGATATAGGCAAATACAAAAGGAGCTTTAAGACACGATAACCAAGAAAAGTAGACAAGACAGGGGCCATGGCACGACGAAGAATTACGAGCTTCTGAGGCATCATGACGCTACTATATCACTGTAATGACTTCACGGAAATGACAATAAGTCTCCAAGCAAAAAAGTAGCACTTTATTTCAGAAAGGAGGAAACTTTATAACCATAGTTTACGATTTATGTCTGAAAATGTTGAGGTTCCCCCACCCCCTAACAATGTCAGCACTTGATGCATTTAAATATTCTGAGTAAATATCCACTATCGGAAGGCAATTAATTCCAGGAGTATAAAGAAATAAATATTTAAATCTTCACTAGAGAAATATGGAAGAACAAAGTGAATAATCACTGAGGAACTGTTAAGAATTATGGTTTTGCATTCTCTTTGTAGAGAGGAACATATGAAGGAAAGAAATAAATTTATTTCCTAACCTGTTGGTCAGGGGGTCCAGCTGTTGTAAAGCCCTTACACTTAGGTGGAATGTAAGAATTTTGAAACTCCTCTCAACAGAACAGTGGAAAATGGCTTTTCTCCCCTTCTCATTTCCAAGAGAAAGGTAGTATTGACCCTAAACACTAAGAGAGGAAAAGACTAGAATATGGTTGTACAATACTTTCTCAACTCTTCTCTAATATCCTTGCTATATGAAATGACAGTTCCATCAGTAAGAGTTTTAAGTAAGTTCTGGCAAGGTTTGTTCACTGCTCGGAGACACCCCCCTGACACCTGGTTGTTGCACCAACACCGCCATAGTAAAGTGGAAACACTATTTGGGTGATGGGCACACTAAAAGCCCCAACTTAAGCGTTATAGAAGGTATCCATGTAACAAAAACATTTGTAGCCCCTTAATATTTTGAAATAAAATAAAATATTTAAAATAAAGTGGAAATGCCACAGCAGAGTGGGTAACGGGGTGTTAGTATTAGTGGGACCAATACGCCTACTGATGCATTTTAAGTGGATTTTAATAACACCACATACATTAGTTAATTTTGCTTTCGAATATAAATTGGGAAAATTCCTCAGCACATTATTAGCATATGATCAATTAGCATATTATCAAGTATTAAGGAAAAAAAATTCTAAGTACAAGTAAAGTTTGTTGTCACCAAATTGTTATATCTCCACTTCTTTAAATATCTATTTACGTTTTCACCCTTGGACTAGTCTAAGACCCTTCTCAGGCCTTCTCTTCCCTTCAAATCTCAGTTTGAGACGCTATTTAGAATACAGCTGTTCACTCATGTCTCTTACAGCCCTTCTTCCACTCATTTTCTTTTCTGGTTTTTTTTTTTTTTTTTTTTTTTGTACTTAAAACTCTTTAGAGCTTAACTTCTTTCCACTTAAATTTCTTTTTTTTCCCCCTGGTGCTCTCTGAAGAGCTAAGCCTAACTTTTTCCTTTTCTCAAATTCTTTTTTTCTATTATTTTCCCCCATAGTTGCCTACCTCCCCCCAGATCACTCATAAAAAAGCAACACTCTCACTAGGCTTACTCCCCAAATGTTTTTAATTAACTTATGTGGTGCTGCTCTCGCTAGTTAAATGATCCACCTGCCTTCCCAAAGCAACCAAACATTTCTTCCTTCTAAATATTTTAGACCCTTCTAACAAAGCCAAACATGGATTAAACAACATTAAATAAGTCTCTTCACAGCACCTAAGTACAAATAAAGAATCAAGTCCTGATAACCAATAAGACATGGATACTGTTCTCAACAATACACAGCCATACCACCCAGCTGCCCCATTTACTAGGAAGAGACCCAGGCAGTGGGAAGCTTTGCCCCAGGGACAGAATGAGGTCTCTTCCTGAGACTGTAACGCCACTCTGTAGTGCTTTCCTCTTGCTAGGAGCACCAGGAGAGAGTATCTGCCCATTCCAATCATCCCTTCCAAAGGTGCAACAAGAGATCAGGCCATAGAGGTAACAGACGGTAAAAAAAAAAGCAGCAACCAGTTCCACTACTCAGTGGTTAACTTTTCACCTGCACTGCAAATTAATTGTGTTCATTATTTATTTGAACAGCATCTAAAGAACCTTCAAGTCTAAACACATCGCTCTATCATTAGAGACTGTTGTTGAAGGACTTTGCTGAACTATTGCTGTATTAACATAGCACCAACCACTCCCTACCGTCCCACTCTCAATCCCAGTACCTAGGAGGTGATGCTTCATTGTTCTAGGCTTAGAGTTAACACAACATTGGGCTTTTCTTAAACAAATAAGTCTTTTTCTCAAGTGGATTAATCATATGTGCGATCATTAAAAACTGCTCAGCATCTATATATATATACACTTTCTACAATATATGGTGATGCTTAGGAAGTTTTTCTGTTCTTCTTGAAGTATGAGAACAATTAAGTTGAAATACTAAATTTTCAAGGCAAACTAATTTTTAAAATAACCTCAATAAGAAAAAAAAAGATCCTAACTGAAACAAAATGATGTGCCTAATAAAGAAAAAGCCTTAACTGAGGAATCCAGAGAGGTGGTTTTCTGACTCAGCCACCAGAACAAGCTGTGTTGTAAGGTTGGTCATTTAACCTCACTATGCTTCAGATTTCCCCCCTGTAAAATTAGAACATTAGGTTAGACGAAAGCCCTTTCAGCTTTAAAATTCTATGACCATCCTTCCAATTCAATAAAATGAACTGTGTTTAAAACTGCCTGCTTTTTAGGCTGATTTTTTTTAAAAGGCAGAAATATCTCACATATGTCAAGAAAATATAACCAGAAAAGAATAAAAAATATTTAACTCATACAACACAAACTTTGTCCAGAAATTATTATCTGCTTTTTACTTTCAGAACAAGTCTTATTTTGTTGTCTGTCGTTCAATGTTCAGTTTACCACTAAACAAGAAGTAGTACATGCCTGCTGGAAGTTCATCTGCTGTATATGCTGATTTGTTATGTTCAAGGGTTCAGCAGCTCCACAGCAGAAAGAAGCTTCTCTGTTACTAACTGCATTTAAAAAACCAACACAAACAGCTCAAAAATAAGCAAGCAAAATCTTGGTGCCACCCAACAGAAACAGTTACAAATTTCGAGCTCATCTCAGGATCTGTGACCTCACCACCCAACGTTTTACAAATTGAGTAACTATTTCCCTGTCGTTTACTGGTAAAACGACAAAAATAAAAACAAAAGGGGAGCAGCGACACGGAAGGTTCGGAGTAGGGAAGAACAAACCATGTCCCTTGAATTCAGAGCTAGACTGCAAATCTGTTTCACAGAGTCCTGAATTCAGAAAAGTGGCTATGTTGTTTCACTGTTTGTTTATTCATAGTTTTACCTTTGACTCATCAGAGTCAAGTCTGAAAACTGTTTGTGGGTCATACAAACAGAGTTCTGAAGCACAATGTGACTTCCAGGGAGAGTTAAGCCAGACCACACTGCAGGAGCCAGCAGAGCAGATACTGAAAGGTGATAAGAAGAAAAAGAGGCCTTGTTTTTATTAACATAAGACCTCACCAACTTCCTCAGACTTCCCCAAATGAAATGTCAGATGCATGATTTTGAATAAGAATCAACTCTGTCTGAATGTTCTGAATGTTCCGAAAACATTCAGAATTCAGTACTAATTATGGACCATTCTTCTTGACCAAATAGGTTTTACTCACCAACATGAAAAAAAAAATGTAGATTTCCCAGTAGGAAGCAACACAGTGCAGAGTTTAAAAAATAAAATGCTTAATCTGCTCAGGATGAAACACACTACTTAAAATAAACTGAATGACACCTAAAATGATCTGCTGAATGAAAAGAAAAGCTATTCCGAGACACAAAATAAACTATTATTAAGCCATGGAAGCTTAGTCTGTATTCTCACTCTCCTTTTCAATGACATTTTTATGAAACACATGTAGTAGGCAGTTCATGCTTTTCAGCAGAGAAACTCAAATAATGCTTCCCTAGCTAGACAAAATCTGGGCTCTTCCAGGACTGGCCCTTCCTTCGGCTCCTTCCTGCTGGTCAAGGTGGCAGTTTAGACAGGCTCTTTGGAGCGAGGGGCTCAACCCTGAAGAACAGCGCTGGCAAGGATTTGGGGGTATACCTCTCTGCATCTGGGGTGCAGATGTGACAGGAACACAGTCCCCGTTCTGCCGGGTGCAAGTCTCCCCGCACTCTGTACCCCTTGCCCCCTCCCCAAGCCATTCCCACTCACTGGCTGACGACGTGATCAAAGGAGGGCGGGAGGGGAGAGCCAAGTTTAATAACCTTACCAGGAGATCAGATTGTCTGGGGCTGAGCAGGAGTCCTGAGACAGCAGCTGAATCCTGGCCATTTACAGAGCAGCACAAAACTAGTCCTGTTCCTTTTCCTGCCGCGGTTGCCATGGCCGACCCAAACAATATACCCCAGCCTCCAGCCTCCTTCGGCTTCCTAACCACCACCCACAGACCTCCAAACGTGGGCAGGAGGAGGTGAAAACTGCCCACTGATGGGAATTTAGGAGCTGGGCAGAGGACAGAGAGGGGACCTAAGCTGCAGATCAGCCCAGAGGGTGTCAAGTGGTAAGCAGATGTGCTGTTTTTAGCTGCCAGGCTCTGTTTCTGTGAGTTTTCACCTCATTTCCAAGTGGAAAACAGATCTTAAAAAGGAAAAGAAACTGGCTAAAAGCCCAGCTTGAGAAAATTACTACCACCTTTAAACTCTGATTTTACTACAACCAGCAAAACAAATGGAAACACAAAAAAGCAGCAACATCCTGGACATAGTAATATCTGAACAGAGGCAAGACTAGAGAAGGATGTCAGGGTATTGAGTGATAAGCCCAAGCCTGGCACACATGCTGTAATGTTCTGGTATAAGACAGATTCCTGTTTGAATACGCCATTAAAAAAAAAAAAAAAATCCAGACACAGAAACCACACAACGAAAGAGAGAGACAAAAAGAAAGATTACCCTAAAAATAAACCACCCGATGAATTTTTTATAACACATTTTGAAACTAACAACAGACTAGCCCAGGGAATGGGGCTCAGGGGATGGAGTGCCTGGATGCTGGGCCAGCTGGGCCACTGTGCAGCTCAGCAAGCCGCTGTCCCTTTAGGCCATTCATTTCTTCATGTAAAAGGGTGGGTGGGAGGAGTACGGAGTGAACCGTCTTCAAATTCCCTTATGACTCTAAAATTCTCTGCTGCAAGTAGGCCTAAACAAAATCAGACCAATAAGAGAAAAGACTTGGAGACTGATGTCTTAATTCTAACCGTGGCTGTCCGGGGCTTCGAAGAGCTAGGCATGATGTTTCCCTTCAATTTAGGAAACTGTTCCTAGAATAAAAAGTACATCTATAGGGTGGTAGTGATGGTTACACAACATGGCGAAATGTACTTAATGCCACTGAAATGCACACTTTAAAATGGTTTAAAGTGGTAACTTTTATGTTAGGTAACTTTTATGTTAAGTATCTTTTACCGCCATAAAAAAAGTAAATCTATATAAAAGAGGGGGGGAAACCCAGCATAGAGCCCACACTGTATGAATGTTTCAGAGGTGGGTACTGAGTTAAAAATAAAAAACATGGAATTGAGTTTTCATTTCCTATCTACTTTAATTTGGTCTCCAGGGTCTGCTGAGTACAGTTTCCATTTGTCCTCGGGTATGAGAGAAATGGCCTATCTGCTGTTTCACAGAGCAGTTCCTTAACTGTCTTTGCCTCTTTCTCCCCTTCCCCACAAAAATCAGCTGTCATTCTACCGAATCAGTCAAGGGCTACAAATCACTGCTAAAAGCTCCTGCGAGGCACTCCCTCTGAGAATCTGCACAGATCAAAATCTCAAGTGCTTATTTGCCTCGGGACTGCCATCATTTGAGGTGTTGCTTCTTTTTAAAGAATAAAAAACAGATGCTCTAAGCTGATGAAAGTATATGTCCTTTCAACACCTCTCTTCTCTCTCACACTTGAAACTCTTACCAACAAGTACTTTCCCACACGTTTGGTAATTTCTGCACTTTTTACATTTTCTTTGAAGTCGCAGTGCAACGTGATTCCACACCTGGGGTAAAACGATTCCTGACACGGAGCCTTTGCAGGGCACCCCAAGTAGGGGGCTGGTTGCATTCAAGTGTGATACCCAAGGATGTGCTCTCCCTACGTCAGAGCTAAAGTAACCAAATGCTGCTTGACAACTTTCACGAGAGGTCTCAAAGTTACATACACGGTCTTAGTCATTTCCAAACTTCTGCACAAATGTATACCTAGGAACTTTTCTGCCCTGCTCTCTAAGCACTACCGTGAACTCTGAGTGGGAGAAAGGCACAGTACAAAAGAGACCCATGAATCAGGAGCTCTGACCTTAGCCCTGTCAGTGCTTTGGAGGCCTCCCACCCTCCTGAGGCCTCGTTTTCCTCTCATCTGCAAATGCAGAGGTGAGACCCAATGAACCTAACATCAAAATCTAGCTAGTGGGCTCACCCTGCAACTGGGGGGGCTAAAGGGAAGGCAGGGACCAGGGGATGAGTACTGAAATCAATGACGCCGGATTCCAGACCTGTTGAAAACAATCAACAACCCTTCTGTTTTGCCTGGCCCCACACTAGGTTCTGGGGAGAAACACATAAAGGAAGCCCAGTCCTCAGCAGAGGCAACTCAACAGGCAGAGACCAAAACTGAATCACAGAACAGAATAAAATCAAGGAACTTAAACATCGATGTAGTCCAGCTCTTTCGCAGGACCTGCTTATGCCAGTGCACGCCAGGTGCCTGTCCCTGGAGGCCCTACTCAGCTGCCCTCCTCCGTCCCTCCCCCACCACAGTGAGTGGTGTCATTTGTCCACCCAGTTCCCCAAACCAAAAACTCCTCCCTCTCACTCACCTGCCACATCTAATTAGTCATCGAGTCCTCCAGATCCTTCCTCATTAACATCTCTCCAATCTGCCTGTTCTTTCCATCCCGTCACTTCCACTGCCACCACGAAGGGGCCTGTCTGCGGCCTGGTCGATGCAGCAGCCTCAGCACACAGACCAGTGATTAGCGCCGAGCAGGTGCTCTGTGGTTGTTGAGTAAACATTCCTCTGTCACCTGGATTCCTACAACTGTTTCCTCTCTGGTCTCCCCGCCCACCACCTGGTCCCTTATCATGCCAAATGCATAGCACCGGTACAACAAGATTTCTGAAACACACACCTGACTCTTCCCATTCCTGTTTAAAGTCCTTCAAAGGATCTGCCTTGCATCCTACACAAAATCCACATCCCTCTGTTTGACACCCAAGGGCCCTGCTGACTGAGTCCTTGAGCCCCTCCAGCACTGCAAGGCCTGCCTCACAACCGCCATGCCAAACGGCTTGTTGCTCCATCAGCCCATCCACATACCATTTTGCATTTCTTTCGTCTTTCTTTGCATACGCTTGTCCAAACAACTCCTCATTTTGAAAAGCTTAGATTGAAGGACATGGGTTCTTTTTTTTTTTTTTTTTTTTTTT
>RJWJ010000008.1:0-219674 GCA_004363605.1 Indri indri | reverse complement strand
CTCGCTCTTGCTCAGGCTGGTCTTGAACTCCTGAGCTCAGAAGGATCCGCCCATCTCGGCCTCCCAGAGTGCTAGGATTACAGGCATGAGCCACCGCGCCCGGCCTAGGACATGGGAATATGGTCTTTGACCTCTAGTCCTAGGAGCAGGCAACAGATGAGACGTTTCTCTCCGTTAAGCGTTATGTTAGGGGCGTGTTACGCACCTAAGTCAGGTTGTCTGGGGGACAGGGGTGTCGAGAAGGCTTTTACACCCCTGTCCCCCAGACAACCTGACTTAGGTGCGTAACACGCCCCTAACATAACGCTTAACGGAGAGAAACGTCTCATCTGTTGCCTGCTCCCAGGACTAGAGGTCAAAGACCATATTCCATGTGATGCTTTAGCCTCAATTTGGCATATAATAGGTATTCAGACAATATTTGTTGAATTTATGAGGAATGGAAAGAGAGAATGAAAGAAAGAGAAAAAGAAAGGGAGAGGGAGAGAGAGATCTTAGAAGAAACAGAGGACTCTAAAAGGGTTAAGTACTTTCCTCCAGGCTAAATAAACCAGCTAGTGTTAGCACAGGGACTAGAATTCAGGCCTCCTAACTTTCCCTGACGGATCTTCTTCCTTCAAATCCATCTTATAAATGTTTTTTCAAGTTTCTCTTCTCTTCCTCATTTTATCACCCGCTGCTAGAAAGGCTTCCATAGTTTTACTAACAACTCTCAAATTTATATCTCCTTTCAGCCCTAGACTTACATATCCAATTATCTGTCATGTAGATGTTCTATTGGCAACGCAAAATCGAAAGTACCAGAAATGAAGTAATCACATTTCTACCCACCCTGCCATACACGCACACACACAATGTTCTCCCTCCTGGGTCACCTATAGCCTCCCTACCCATACAATCAGGCCCCTGAGACAGAAATGTGGAAGGTAGCATCCAATTTTTTAAAATTACCATTTCTATCCTAGGACACACACCATGTGTTTTACATGTTTTACTTCATTTACGCTTGCCAACAAAACCCTGATGAGAAATCATGTAACTAGAATTTGGAAGGGAAGAGAATAGAGTAAAAAAAACAAAAAACAGAGAAATTGTATATATTTGCCACTTGTGCTTAGCACCATTGACTTCAAACACCAAATCCTGCTGATTTTTCCACCAGTCCTTCCACTCCGACTGCCACTATTCTAACTTGAACTCTCTGAAGTCCCCTGCACCACTGCAAGAGAGCCCCGGACAGTCTATCTCAATATCACACCAATCAATTCTATCCTCCACTTTGCTCGATGAATGAGCTTTCTAAAAGTATAAGTCACTTCCGGTTCCAAATAAGGTGAGGAAGTTGCACAGGATGGAGGCTGATGCATCTCAGAGTTATGTCAATTAACTAGCATCAAGTACTGCAGGAAACTCTCGGAGGAAAGACGGTGGTGAAGTCTCAGTTGAGGGCAATCTAGGGAAAACAGTAGACTCAGACAGGACAGGTCCAATAGCTGTGAGAGGGGAGGAGTGATTTGGGGAACATTAAAGTTATTGGTAAGTCTTTAGACATAAAGAGAGGATTTGTTTATATTTAAGTTTATGTTAAGATAAAGGTAAACACTATAAGAATAAAATAAAATGTGTACTTTTAAGACTAGCCCAAAAGAAAAAAAAATTCAATCTATCCAAAGGAAGGAAGGAGAGGGGTTAAAAAAAAAGAAAGAAAAAGAAATGCCAAGTAGAAAACAGTAAATAAGACCTAATAAAAATAACTATAATAAGTATAACTGGGTATAAAGTCACTACTCAAATAGCAGAGACTAGTACTGAATGAAAACTATGTGCAATATGTAGGGGGAAAAACAGCGACCCATTTAAATGAAAATACACAACGAAGTTGAAAGTAAGGGATTAAAAAACGAAAAAACAAGCAAAAATAAAAACAAAAGCCAGGACAGCACTTTGAATATCAGATAAAATGGAATATAAGGTAAAAAACATTATAAATGATCATGAGGGGCATTCGGTACAGGCAAAAAGAATAATCAATAAAGACGATTTTATGACTGTGAACATATATGCATCTAACAAAATGGCCTAGAAACAATTAAAGCAACAACTATGAAAAAGATCAAATAAATCATAAATGTAGTTAGCAATCAAGAAAAAAAGGAAAAGCTTAAAAATTCCTCATATGTCTGGGAATTAAAATACTTACTACAAAACAACTCATGGAGGAAATAGAATGGAAATTTACAAAATACTCAGTTAAGTAACAATAAAAATATTATATATCAAAATTTGTGCAAGCAACTAAAATCTGAGGGTTCACTGCAGGTCCTTGGCTGAAGTCTGAACAACCTACAGCTCTTGTGGCCATAACCATATCAGTGGTCTAGACAAGGAGAATTACCTGAGTTAAAGGGCCATTTCATAATAGTTAAAGAGCATATTTATTACGAAGATATATCAACCATAAAAGTATATGTATCTAATAACAGAAAAGAAGAAAAGAAGAGAATTTTCAAATCAATGATCCAAGAAAAGGAGAGCAAATTAAACCCAAAGTAAGGAAAAAGAAGGAAATAATAAAGAGTAGAAATTGATGAAACAAAAAACAAACAACAGTTCTTTGAAGAGCTTAATAAAATTAATTAACATCTAGCAAGACTAATCACAAAAACACAAAAGTGAAATTACCAAAATTATAAATGGAAAAGGGGATATCACTATAGATCCTACACACATTAAACAGATAATAAGGAAACATTATAAACAAATGTACATCAATAAACGTGACAACTTGAATGAAGTGAACAATTTCTTGAAAAACAGAAAACATAACTTACTGATACATAAGCAAGAATAAATAGAAAATGTGAATAGTCTGCTATCTGTTAAGAAGTTGAATTCATTATCAAAATCCCTGGCACAGCAATGATACAACTGTTCTGTATCCTGATTGTGGCAGTAGTTATGCAACTCTACACGTGTTAAAACTCATAGAAATGTACATCAAAAAAATAGGAACATTTTACTGTATAATTTTTTTAATTAAACTTTAAAAACTTTTAGAACCTTCACACAAAGAAAACTCCAGGCCCAAAGATTTCGCTGTTGAATTTCATCAATTATTTTAAAAAAAGAAATAAAATCTTACACAAATTCTTTCAGGGACACCCCACCAATATATTTCATAAAACCAGCATAATACCAACACTAAACCCTGATAAATATTACACAAGGAAAGAAATTATAGATAAATATTCTTAATAGATGTAGTTACAAAAACACTTAACAAAATATTAGCAAAAAATAAAAAATCCTGCAGTAGGTGAAAAGACTAATACATAATTATAACTTGTTCTCATCCCAGGTACTCAAGGTTGGATTAACATTTGAAATCAATGTAATTCACTACATAAAGAAGGAAAACCATATGGCATCTTAATAAAGGCAGAAAAAGAACTGCACAAAATTCAACACCCATTCCTGATAAAAACAAACAAAAAACTCTCAGAAAGGAGGAATAGAAGGAAATGTCCTTGATCCAATAAAAGGCAACCATGAAAAACCTATAGCTTCATCATGATGAAATAGTGAAACAGTGAATATTTTCCCTATAAGATGAGAAACAAAGCACGGTTATCCAACCTCACAAATAAGTGAATTTAGCAGCCCACAAGATACAGGTCAATATACAAAAATCAATCATATTTCCTCATATAAGCATTTAACAATTAAAAAATGAGGCTCTAAAAATTGCATTTATCATAGTATCAAAAAACATAAAATATGGTTAAATTTTACCAAAGATATACAATGCCTCTGCACCAAAAACAAGGAAACACTACTGAGAGAAATTAACAAATAGAGAAAAAGGTATACCATGTTTTTGAATTGGAAGTTTTAATATTGTTAATATGTAAGTTTTTCTTAAATTGATCTCTTTAGATTCAGTGCAATCCCAAAAAACTTCCAACAGGCTTTTATTTTTTCGAAATTACAAGTCAATTCTAAAATTCATATGGAATTCTGAAGTGGCTAGAACACACCCAAAACAATCTTGAAAAACAAAAACAAAGTTAGAGGACTCACACTACCTGATTTCAAGACTTACATCATAAAGCTATTTTAATCAAGACAATATAATATTGACATGAATATAGTTGGCATAGAATAGAGAGTCTTAAAACATAACAGTACATATACCACCAACTGATTTTTGACAAAGGTGCTAAAGCAACTTCATGGGGAAAGAAAATCTTTTCAATGATTGTTGTTTCATGCATTTCAATAAATTTATGAAAAAAACTGAATCTTGACCACTACATTAAAATTAATCTGAAATGGACCACAAACTTAAATATTAAGGCTAAACTAGAAAGCTTCTAGGGGATAACATAGGAGAAATCTTAGTAACCACGGAGTAAGCAAAAATTTTATAAAGACACAAAATAAATTAGCTTAAAAATGATAAATTAGATTTCATTAAAACTAAAAAGGGCTCATAAAAAAACACAGTTTAAAAAATGGAAAAGGTAAGTCAAACACTAGGAAAAAATGTTGTAGTACAAATATCTGACAAAGGACTTATATACAGACTGCATAAAAAACTTCTACATATTAAAAAAAAGGCAACAACTCAATTTAAAAAATACTATAATCAAAGAACTTGGACAACATTAAACAAAAAGGCTATACAAATGGCCAATAAGCACATAAAAAAACGCTCGACATCCTTAGTCATCAGGAAGTTCAACTAAAACCATGTGATGCTACTTCATTTAACCACTAGAACGGCTAAAATTACAAAAGAATGACAACACCAAATGTTGGTGAGGATGAGGAGTGACTAGAACTTCCACGCACTCATGGAGAGCACATAAAATGCTACAACCACTTTAGAAATCAGGCAGTTTCTTATAAAGTTACACACTTACTCTACATCCCAGCAATTCCACTCCAATGAGAAATGAAAACATATGTTCACCAAAAGACATGTACAGGAGTGTTTATATAGCTGCTGTCTTCATAATCATCAAAACGTGGACAACCCAAAAACATCCATGAACAAGAGTATGGGCAAACTGTACTGTGTACACACAGTGGATTCTGGCCAACGTTTTTCTAAAAAATGATAATGCAACAATGTGGATGAATCTCAAAAATGATATGCTGAACAAAAGAAAGCAGATACAAAAAAGTACATACTGAATGATTCCATTTGTATGAAAGTTCAAGAACAGACAAAACTCAATTATGGTGAAAACAAAAATCAAAGCAGTAGCTGACAATGGAGAGCTAGGAACTGACAGGAAGGAGGCACAGGGACTCTCTTTGGGGGGATAAAAATGTCCTGTCTTGATTAGGATGCTGGTTATTCGGAGGTTTGTATTTATCAAAACTCATTGAACTAGACATGTAAGATATGTACATTTCACTGAATGTAAGTTCTCCTTAAATAAAAATGAATTTATTAGCGGAGAGAAAGATGTACTTTCCATCTGGAGGGTCTGCTGGTCTGCCGGGGATAACCCCTACTCTGCGCAAAGGAACAGTGAGCATGTTTGAGTGAAAAGGCCACGCAAGGGAGACAGTAGGTGAGAAAAGCCCGAGGCAGAGGAAGAACAGTGTTCTGGTACAGTGAGAAGAGAAATAGAGAAGACTGAGTCAGAAGGGGAAGGTATAAGCCAAACAGGAAGGCACCAGCGAACCAAACATAAGAAGCAGAAAATAAGACATCTGAAATTATGTATCCAAGTAACCTAGCCACTACACTGTACCCCAAAAAAGAATCAAAGTCAGTTTTATTTGGAAACTGTCCTATTCCTTCCTCAACACCTCTGTGAAACAAATTGGAAGCTAGGAGAGGGGAATTTGGCGAAGGTAAGAACTTGAACATAACAATTTGTTTTTGTTTTTTTCCTTAATCAACCACCTTCAGGACAGTGCTCTTCTAGGGCTAATGTCCTGCCTGTGGCATCTGATTGCTGGTAAACATCAGGAAGTAATCGCAATTTGTCATGTATACATTTAGATATGCACGCTAGGATAATGAGATTCACAATCTATTCATTCCCTCAGCAAGTGAATGAAACTCTCATGGCAAGTCACTGTGAGGGAGTATCCTAGTTCACTGAAGCCCAAGCTGGCCTCAGGAACCAGAGCTAACATTTCTCCTCCTTCCAGTTGAATTACTAAGACAGGAGGGAGATGACTCACACACACAGCTGATGAAGCAATTAATGCCAACTCTCCCGCTGAATCATCCCCTCCAGTGAAAGAATCACCAGAAGCATTAACCCTGGCTGAAAAAGTAGATACCATGTGAACAAATGAAACTTTACCAAACAATGAAGCGGTAAGGGAGGAGTAGGAGGGCTCCTGCCCAAACTCGAGTGAAAAGGCCATGCAAGGCAGACAGCAGGTGAATCTAGAGGGCCTGTCTGAGTCTAGACGGACCTCTCCATCAGTAAGTTTCAATACACTTGTGCTCCTCAGCACTGCTTCCTCTATTTCAATTTTCAAGCGCTGGGTTTACAGGAATAGCTTTCCGAGACATTCCTATAAAATTAGCTTACTCACTGAATTTTTAAAAAGAAGAACAAAGCTAAAGGACGCCACTGGCCTCTGGTGCACACACATGTGTGAATAAGCTGATGCTGTGTAAAAATGATGCGTCGATGTCATTTAGGCTACTTGGGTGACAACTGCTCAAACCAAGAGTCACTTCTTGTTTCTACTGGCTGAGGCATGGAGAGAGAACCAAATATTTAGTAGAAGGAAAGAATCTCAGAAAACATCCAGTTCTATGATTGTGGTGTGTGTGTGCTAGGGGGTGGGGGCGGTGAATATAAAATTCAACTGGATGCTTTTCATGCTACATATAGTTCTCCACCTGCCTGCTACTCACCCTGCAAGTGTGGTCCCAGCCAGCAGCATCGGTACCATGGAGGAATTTGTTAGAAATACACATTCTCAGGCCCCACCCCAGACCTATTAAATCAGAAACCCTGGGCTGGGGCCCAGGAATCTGTGATTTAACAAACCCTCCAGGTGCTTCTAATGCATACTCAGGTTTAAGAACCAAGGCCCTAGAGAACACTCCTCTGACCCAGTTTCTAACCACCATTATCTCTCAGGTGTACCGGATGGATAAAAAGTTAAAGATTCAATTGCCTTAGCTTTATACTACTGGGGTCCAGAGAGCTTTTGTCACTTTTCCACAACTACAATGTGGAAAAGTAGCAGAGCCAGCATTAAAAATAACTCTCCTGCGTATAGCATTTTATAATCCATTCAAAATGGATTTCCAAAGTAACCCTGTGAGGTAGTCAGAACTGTTAGTTATCCCTAATTCACAGATGAAGAGACTGGGGTCAGGGAGGTAAACCACTTAGTCAAGTCAATGACAAAACTAAGTAACAGAACTGACACCAGTCCCACCACTTCCTGATTTCTGTGCAGGCGTCCTTGCAGCCTCAAGGTGAGGGCCTCGTGCCTCTGCAGTGCATGCCTGTGTGTGTGCAAGCAGCCATGTGTGTGAGAATTCGCAGACTGAGAAATGATGGTACTTAACAGGAATCACATGTTACAGTCTCACCCTAGACTTTTAACATTCATAATTTAATAACATGTAACGGTCAAATCTTCACTGGTCCCATCAGCATGTACTACTGTCACTCGAAGTCCTCACACCCACCCCCACTTTTCTGAGTTAGCCGCCCCCGACTAGATTTAGAAGAGTAACAGCTAACTACAATGAGACACCATTGGGAGGGCACCCACCACCACCATTTGTAGAACATCTACCCAAAAAGAGAAGGATGGCAAATTCCCTTAAGCTTGTCTGATGTATTCCTTTTTGTGATTGTTTTCCTTTTTAAATACTATACTTAATATATACATATACGTATTCCTTTTGAAAGATACAGAAATGACAAAAAAGGAAATAGAAACCTCCCAACTGGCACTTTACCATTTATCCAGCCTGACTTTTTCTAAGAATAGATATATAAATATTTAATAATATGTACATGTTACTTAATTTTTTTATATTTGGAATATACCACATACTGTCTCGTATATATTCCTTTGAAAGCTCTGCGATAGGTGCAGGCTAACCTGCGGAACTATCCTGTATCATAGAGAAAGAAGGTACTCAAGTTGTAATTCTCATTTTCGCATGTTTCGAAGAAGGGTTATTAATTCATTACATTAATTTTTTTAAAAGTTATCCTAGGGGAATCCTTATCTAGATCAATTCCAGGAATTATGGAGTGTGGAATTTGCCAGATAATTCACACCATTCCGGGCCATAAAGTCACAGAGCCAGATTTCACTAAACGCTAATCCCTGCCTTGTCTACTGCTTTAGGCATGAACAGAATGTGGCTTCTTTCATTTCCCACTTTGTTACCTAAAGCGGACATACACCTTCCCATGCTCCCCACCCCCTCTCCTCCTGCCCTAACCTAGGGCCCCATTATTTCTCACTTGGATAACGAAAAGATTGTATAATGCTCCCTTTGGAATTCATCTTCCACACTGGGTTTGATCTAAGATACATCTGCATATGCCACTCCCACTAAAAATCACAAAAATAGCCCCTATTAATGAACACATCCCATGCACCTGGCCACCTGGCCCCACACTACATGCTCTTCAGACATTATTATATCATTATAACAATCTTAAGAGACAAATGCTACTATTTTACTGTTAGAGATAGACTCTTACGGCTGAGAGACATGAAAAAACTTGCTGCTCAAAGTCACACAGCTACTTAAATTTGGAGCAGCTTGACTCTGGAACCTGTACCATGTGTTACCTGAAAAAATTTCATGACTACTGCCATCAACAGCAGTAGTTTCCAACATTTTTATTTAATCAAAAATGTTGCAGACTTTGGGCAAAAGATGTTTTACTTTTAATATATCAAGAAGATGTACAATGATCAAAATGATAGTATTAATTTAGTAACACTATAAATGAATTTTTGGTTAATGAATTACAGTATCAGCCACCTACATATTTTTGAGAGAAGGCTCCTATTTATTAGTGATATTGATTACTAAATCTACAGACAATGCTTAGTATGGATATGGGTGTGTAGGTCCTCTTTTATAAGAACTGTGGTCTCCTATGTGTTATGGGATCTACAGGTTGGAAATTCCCAGAATGTAAGCTATAGTCCATAATCCTTAGCATGAAATGCCATGTGCCCCTTAATTTGGCTCCAACCTACTTTTCCAACTGTACTTCCTGTCACTGCCTCACCACATACCCTGCACACTACCTGTAGTAGAGACAGACAAGTATTCCCAAATTACTAAACACCATGCACACTCATGCCTAGACAGCACCAGCCACTTCTGCTGCAATTCTCTGCCCAAAGAACCTTCTCTCCTTTGAGACAAACACAAACTTCTCCACGTCTATGGAGCCATTCCTGACAATACTCCCACCCCCTCAAGGCTGAATGAACACATCCTTCCTTCCTACTCATCACAGCCTTTTGTGCTCAGCCCCATGATGACATTTAACACACTGCAAATAAAAGGATGTGCAGATTCATATCTGACCTTTCTCTCACCTAAACTTCCTGAGGGCAAGGCAGGGGTGCCTGTTCATCAATGTCCCTAGCCCTTTTCCCCATTCTTGACATGTGGTAGGTGCTGTTTGTAACGTTAATAAATGAGCATCAATGCCAAACTGGCTAGTGATTTTACCTGGGGAAGTCAGTATGGAAAATAGCTCTGGCCACTGAAGAAACTTTATTTTCAGTATGTTGTAATGGCTGGTTATCTGTGAACCATAAAACTCACAATGGCCTCCAAAAGTAGGAGACAAATACACTAGCAACTGGAAGTACTGAGCTCAGGTCCTGGCTTTCCCTCTAACCAGCTCAGTGACCTTGGGTAAGTCATAGTCCTTCTCTGATCCTCACTGAATTGGGGGTTGGGGAGACTTCTAGTTCTTCCTTGCTGCACTATGACGTGAAAAGGTATAGACCAGGGCTGGCAAATATTTTATGACGAGGACCAGACAGTAAATATTTTAGGCTTTGTTGGCCTATGGTCGCTTCTACCACGACTCAAACCAACTCTGCCACTGCCATGTGAAAGCAGCTATATACGTGAGCCAAATGAACAGATGTGCTGTGTTCAATAAAACTTTATTTACTAAAACAGGCTGGATTTGGCCCCCAGGCCTTAGTGTACCTGCCCCTGGTCTGAAGGAATGCCTCCATGTTGCTGTGCAGTTCACAGAGCCTGACGTGAAGGTATAATTCAGGTGATGTCTATCCCAAAGCCTTTGTCTATCCCACAGGGACTTATAAGGAGCACAGTCTTCACAAGGAGGATCACCACTCCCCCACCAGGAACTTGGAAATGGGGCACAGAGATTGCCTAGTCAGAGGTTTACGGTATGCAAAACATTTTGTGGGTTAGAACATGGACACACAAAGTCAACTGAAAAAAGACAACGACCACACCAGCACTAGCACGACTACCACCGCCCCTGCTCCGACTAGAACCTGATGAAATACATTCATATGTTTAAGAAAAGACAGTGTCCTCAAAAGTGGGAACGGACTGGTTCAGCCAGGGTAGTACAGAGTCACTAAAGCCAACGCAGGCAGTGCCAAGGATGTTGGGGAAAAGAGAGGGGTGGCTTTGTGGGCAAGGCCACCCTGGTGAGATGATTTAGGCAGTTGTGGCCAATGACTGAAGTGTTCCTAGTACCACAAAAAAATGCCCCTCCTCCTGAGATGAATAGAGAGCAGCAGGCCATGTTAGCTCAGTGCTACTCAACCGTCAGTTCATCTCACTCCCTTGTTCTGGTTCCTTGCTCAGCAAGCAACCACCTGACTCCACATGGATCTATCTTAGGAAACATGTGCCCTGTGACTATTGTTATACCTGTAGCCAGAGAGCAGCAATTTCTCAAAGCAGATCGATAAAGTAGCTTCCAATTATGATTTACATTCCCACATTGCTTGACATAGTGAGAGAATGTGGTGATCACCATGTGGGCCTGAGACTATGTTAGTGATATTTTCCACTGTGAATGAACACGCTAGCATGAAGGTCTCAGCTCAGGCTCGCCTGTCGCCTAGCTCTCTGAGTCAGCACGGCGAGCCCTGGATACAGACCTGAAGCCATCGCTGGTCTCCAAGCAGGGCAGAGGGTGGTAGGCGTGTGCAAAGCCAGCCAGCCCTCTCTGACAGCAGGGCTTACACACCACTTCCGGCTCTACTCGCTTCCCACTGATTTTCACAGTGCCGGCTAAGACAGTGAAGCCAAATAACTTGATTCTTGGGGACAAAGTTTATGTTTGCCTCCCTATGCATGTATAGAAGGTAAACTGGCACAGGACTTAATTCAGTAATCTAAAAACCAGAGCAAAGTAAATAACAGCAACAGCCAAATACCCACAGTGCCAGTTAGTGACTGGCACAGGTGCACAACGAGGTGCGATGAACAAACACTTTCTGCACTTTTTTTGGAAAACCTAAATCATGGTGAAGGGGCAATGATGTCCATAAATGACAGCTCTTCTGCTCTAGTGGGCTGGAAAACAAAGCCTCAGTACAGAAATCAGAAAACTTTTAGCCACAAAAATATGATTATGCCCACTGATAATATGCTTGGGGTAAATGAAAGAGCATGCCAGAAGGTCAGAGCCTACTTCCCTAAATCATGCCAGGATATGCAAAGCCAAATACTCCCAGACCAAGGAAGGAAAACAACACTAGCCGCAAAGGAGCAGGGATGCAAAGCATCTCCTTTCCTGTTAACTGTGACATGATCTGTTTTTCTCCTTCTGTTCCACAACTTCTAACCTACAGGTCACACTCATAGCCACAGAAGAACGGGTGGAGTAAGTGAGCTGCTAGTTCCCAAGGAAAATGCTTACTTTCACATTTGCAATGCCTTTTGCTGGAAATGCTGTGTTCAGTTACACAATCCAACTAGGAATTAAATATTATATGCTCTTTGGTAAATTATCGAAATGTAAACCAACAGTACAGCGGAGACCATATGAACTGCCAAGAATTTTAACATTGTGATTTTAGTGAGAAAGAACATTTCTCCCCGCTGTTTAGTCTTCAGCTAGGTTGATCCGTGACTGTAAGATGCTCACAGATGTGTGCATGTAATGTAAACATAAAGACAATCGTACACCTTGGTGCATAGTTCTTCACTTGGCATTTCTATGGAGTGATTATCATTAAGCGCAGATATGGAGCAAAACAAAGTTATCATTTTCTAAGTTTTTCTACCCACCGTAATTTCGGGGATGGCTTTGTTCCTCCATAGTCTCATCTTACCCCTCAACTCCCCAATCTCCCAGAGCCGGCTCCTTCACCTCGCTGAAGTATCTGCACAAAAGTCCAAGCCATGAGAGGCAATCCCTGACTCCACCATATGAAATAATCCTCCTCGCCTCCGCCATCACTCTCTTTCCCTTAAACATAGCCTGCTCTACTTTTTTGTGTGGAAATAGAGTCTACTTATGCATTTACTTGTGGTCTGTCTCCACTACCAGAAGGCAAGCTCTCTGCGGACAGGGACTCAGACAGCCTTGTTCCCTGTCACTTCCTCCGTGCACAGAACTGTCTGGCACACAGCACACATTCAATAAATACTCAGTTGTATAAGAGTGAATAAATTATTTTTCTGTTCTACTAAATTATAAACACCTGACTTGATTAACATTAGCAAGAGGTATTAGCTTAAGATTTTCCCTCTGTTGCAAGTCAAGCATGCTATTATTACTTTTGAGAATATTGGAGAGTTATGACCTCTCTCCAATGCTCTTCTATTAAAACGCAGTTGGTGAAAATGTGGCTTTTCTACATTGGTTATTTAGGTCAAGTTGAAGCCTTGGAAGAGGCCTAAGTCCTTTACCTACCAGCCATGTGACCTTAGGTAAGTAATCATCCTCTTTGATTCTGCAGAAAATAATAAAACTTGCTGTCTGTAGCTACAGGGCTGCTATGAGAACCCACTAAGGTAACTTACCCAACGAAATATTTCTTTAGATATTGTGGAGGCCAGATATCATGCCAGCACAGTGACACAGCTAGAATCCAGACAAGAAATGTCTGTCCTTATCAAGCGTAACGCCAAGCTCATTTTGCAAACTGTCAAATGTTGTACAGATATAGAGGAATATGAGATTTGTGCTTGACACACACAGAAGGTAGCCAGCTCCCCACTTCCAAACCACTCCTGCTCTGCATACCTCTTAATACAAATGCAAACCAGAACACAGTTCTCTCAAGACAGCTATTAGTCTTCACTCAATCACTCACACATTTTCCCAAATGCTAACACAGGTAAAAATCAGGAGCTACCAGAAACAAGGTTACAGCATCCAGCCATCCCAAAATGTGGATGCTACAAACCCCGAAACATTAATTTTTCATTATTTCAAAATAAACAAACTGTGTTTTAAATAAGTAATGGGTATATTTGCAATGTAGACTTAACGTAATAGTTCATAACATGGCCATGTTGTAGCAGTTATTTTTAACTGAATTAAAAATGTAACTCACGGCTTGTTTTCTATAAGTCAGCCTTAACATCCCTTTTCATTACTTTTTCTCAGAAGATGTCCATGTCTCTCAATTCTAAATTACTGGTTCTTATGGACCTTCTGAGGGACAGAGAATTCTTTGAGGATCTGTTGAAAGCTACAATCCTCTCTCCAGAGAAACACGTATACGTAGAATGTCATGCCATAATACAGGGAGCCTTGCAACATTCTGAAAAAGATCAGAGATGAAGAATTCCCAACCACCTTACTGTAGTGTCAGCAAAAAGGCACACTTTGTACAGCTCCCTCACCTGATCACCCCACAGATTCCTTCTTCTGCGCAGCCTACGCAATTAGGCACCATCTCACGGTTCTGTCATCTCACAAACTACGCAGCATTAACTGAGGTTGAGGAAATGAAGGGAGATCACAAGTCCAAGCACATGTTACGGAGTTCTCCCAAGTGTCCCGGGTAGCTGTAAACCAGCTACAGGAGATGCATTCATCAGTCATGGCCTCCCAATGCGAAAACAGGGCCCAAAGTTCAGCAAATGGGAACAATTAGAAATTTCACAAGAAAATAAAAATATTGAGCTTTTAATTTTACTAAAATGTCCTATTCTGCTTTAAATTCAAAATGCATTTACGTACTTGGCATGTGTGAAGTTACGAAGAAAAAATACATTTATGTGGAGAAAAGGCAAAGCAAGGGCTGATAATAGCCTAATTACAAAAAAAGAGGTTCCCCCCTTTTGTGTTCCATAAAACTGATTCCATGCATTGAGTCATCTAACTATTGTTTTTCTTGGTTATGTGTATGTGAACTCAGTAAATAATTTTAAAAATCCAAAATAACAGGAAAAATCTAAAATCATACAGAGAAAATACATCACATTATAAAGCCCGTGAATCATGACAGTAACCAAACCTGGTTTGACATCAGCTTTACCAAATACTATTAATATTTCCAACAATAAAAAAGTAAAGTTTCGTTACTCAGGTTCTTTCGTGAGTAAGTCAATGCATCTAACTTGCTAAAGCTGAAACATATTGTTGCTTCCCTCACTCTGGGCATGCAAAGTGAGTAACAATACATTTCCCACTCTGCTATAAAAGATCTGCTGTGTTTAAGAATTTAAAACACACACACACACACACAAACTATAAGAATTTTCTTCCCAAAAAGGTACAAGGCATTTTTACCTAACAACTTGGTGTGTTATCATGCACAAAGTTGTCTTTAAGTACTGTTGGTATGCTACACCTAAAATACTTAAGGCTATGTTTCTATAAACATTTATGCAGACTTCTCAGAAATAAAATGGGATTCTACTAAGGATTAAAGTCATTGCCATGATTTATAAATTACTTCAACTAAAAATTCTAAACTTTGAATTCTTTAAAGTTATTTTTCAATGGGAGAGGTCTTTCCCTCCAGAGATAGAGGGCATACTGTATTATCTTTTAGCTTACTTTAAGATCCCAGGTGCACCCTCTCTGGGGACATTTTTACTTTATTAAAAATAAAATTTATTTGTGATCCTGTAAAAAATAATCTATCCTGACACAGTTGAAATGAGTTCAATTACCCGCTGTCAACTCACAACATTACTTATTACTATAAATCAACTACAAAAAGTAAGGTACAATTATTATTTCATCCTAAAAGGAGAAGGAAGGGACAAAACTCAAATATAATCTTTTATAGATAAAATCATGTTATGTATCACTTTCATAAACCTTTTATTTATGAATCTAGCATATTTCCCTGCATAGGCTAAATTTCCTTAAAGCTTTTCTGGACAAATTCCCTGCATTCAACAGAATAAGTTCCAATGTTTAGTCAGAAAAGAGGCTCCAGAGCATTAAGATAATTATACAATTTCAACTTCTAAGTATATATATTTTTAAAATTAATAACATAGTGTACTTCTTTACTTAGAAGGAAATTTAAATTACAAAGACTCTGACTTCCCCAAATTCCTGAACCCAAAAGCCATTAAAAAATAGCCCATGAGCCAGGCAGTTTCACTAAATATTTACCACAGTGTAACATTTCTACAATAGGAAAATTTCTGGCTATCATGCAATTTCAAATTCATATCCATTTTTACTCTACTGTGTTTTTTAGCATAAAAGTAAAGCATGTTTATTCTACTATAAATCATAAAAGAGACTATGAGGAAAGTTCAAAGAAACCTCAAGCATGGTGACTTCATGTTCAAAAGATCTTTCTCACATCAATAACATTTAAATCTTTACTTCTTTCTGACTCACGCACCTCAGACTGGAAGTTCAGCCCCACCAGCTCTTCCAGCTGATTGGTAAGGAACGCGTGTAGTCCATTGTCTTAAGCACAAAGTGAATGGCATTCCCTTTAAACTGGGCAGTTTGTCTAAATATGGACAAACTTCATGAGAAACTGAAACAGGCGAAGGGGAAAAATAAAATTAGCCCTAATTCCTCAGTATGAATCGAGAGAAAAATCATGTAATCTCTGAAAGAGTTCTTTGGGTGTCTTTTTGATTAGTAGAAATGCCAAAACCCGAGATTTTCAGATTCTGCGGGCATCAACATTTTCTTCCAAGCATGGATCATAAGGAAGGAGTTATAATATCATTCATGACAATGGCCTCTAATCAAGCCCAGTGTTCATCCCTGGGAGATGGCCTTTACAGTTCTACTGCATCCACTGCAGGCAACTAAACACACAACCAGAGCAAGCAACCCTGTGAACAGGATGAAAAAACACCCATTGGAGCTGTCTGTTTATAACCTGGCTCTGATCTAAAAGTTCCAATGGGACCACCATTCGGACCTGGGTCGTGCAGGGACGGGCAGTACTCAGGCAGCACCTAGTCATAGGGCTATGTGGATCCACTGGGCCTCAGCCTAGTCACTATGCCATTTCACTAAATAGAGGCAGAAAGTGGAGAGGTCCAGACCCACTTGAGTTTCCCAGAGAAATACAGCTTATTTTAACATTGAACCTGTTAAACTAAATTATGGTCCATTTGAAGGAAGGCAGGTCAAATGACTAAAAATACCTGTTTATTACACTTTAAAGAATGAAAGTGGCTATATAGTTTTATAACATGATCCCTTAGAAAATTAAAATAAAAATATATTCATTTCTTTTTGCTTTAAATAGTGTATCTTGCTTGTATATGTTGGACATTGGACTCCTCTAGCATCTTCTGAAGTAGAGGACTTGAGTTTTCTCTGTTTATTCAGGTTTCCAGAACTGCTATTTATTACTCCGCTACTGCATGTTTTCATTCCAGAGGAGTGTGATTGTTAATTTGTTATTGCGACTTTCTTAAGGAGTCAAAACATCCAGAGAAAAGCATGAACTACACACAGCAATGAAGGCTAGAAAATGTCTCAACAACATAGGAATGACTCACTGCTGAAGATAGGAAGGATTAAGAAACATTCTCCCATTCAATTCAGAGTAAATTTCTTCAGATGAAACAAACAAAACAAACAAAAAGCTCAATCCGGTTTTTGACTCAGAAACCAAATTCAGAAAAACGTCTTGGTTGAAATACCCTGTGAAATAGTTTTAAACTCTCTCTCCCTTTCTCTAATCAGTAATGTCAATAGTCACTTGCGCTCAGCATGCATATTTGCCCGGTAGCAACTGCCCTCTCCACACTCTCGCCTCCAACAATATTTATGCCCAGATAAGGGAGAGAATCATTCTCCATACAAGTTGACTACATTTATTCTAACATTTGCTTGCATCATTTTAAAAGAAGAAGAAAAAAATGCATCAAAGTAAAGACTAAGCATTTTTTAGAGAAAAGACTCCATAAATACAGACCTTCTTAATCAATTCAGACCCAAGTACATAAGGAACAAAATGCCCATGGGCAGGAATGATTGGTAAATATTTGCTTAAATAAAGGCAGCTGATGTTTCTCTGCCCTCTCTCCCCTAGACCTCCCCACGATACCCACAAACATTTTCTTTTTGGTTACAATATGGAACATGATTACTATATGAAGACGAAATGCTAGGAAGGCGTTTCTTACACTCCGTGAACTAGAAAAAGTTAGAGGAGATTCCCAGTTCTTCCACTAATATTGAGAGATTTTAATATATATCTTTGTGTCACCGCTAAACTGAAACACTAAGGTAGAACTCCTCTTTAACGATGGTGCCAATCATCATTTTTAAGTGCAAATTACTAAGACCTCTTGCACCTGATCCTATATGACATAAGATAATTTCCTAAGAGGGACCAGTCCTACTTGAGGTGGATCTTTCAAGAGTTCAAGCCATATGGAACGTAATTAGACACTGAACATATTCCCTTATTGGTCTGAATCAGGAAGACGGATATTATAAAAACTATTTCTTCCAGAAAATAGTTACAGTTTGAAAAACATAGTGGCATTACCAAAAAGCCTTCTCAATTAGGAAGTCACTGTTCTGATGTTATATGTACAAAGATGGTTTCAAACATAAATAAGTAGCCAAGTCCGTTCTCTTTCTTTCTCTGTCTCCACCTCCAGTAAATGACGTTAATTAAGTAAATCAAGAAGAGTAAATTCAAAATCTTTCAAAATTGCTTAGAATTTTCAAATATCAGTAAAACCATAAAGCAAACAGGTGCATTAAATATGATAAAAGAACAATTAATCTGGGGTCCAGATATAGTTATTAGAGCACAGAAATAAAATGAAATACACAAATAATTCCAAAGTGAGATTTGATGCCGAAAATTTCAACCATATCTATCAATTCTTTCAACATACAAAAAAAATAATATGTACTCCGTAAGTAGGATTCAGACAAGATATTTAATATAAATAAGAAAACAAGTCCAAATTACAAAGTTTTAATCAGAAATATAGTTTTAAATTTCTTACTTACAGAAAAACTTCAAAATGATCAATTAATGAACAGAGTAGAAGAGCTTATATAATTATATAACACATAATTATGTACTATATATAATATTGCAAACAGGGACTGCCAAAGTACTTAAAAACACATTTCCCTTCTTATTTACTCTTAACATTTATTAGTCTGTGACATTATTTATATTACTTTTTAGCAAAGAAAATCTTCCTTTTTCAGACAAATTCCTAATATAAATATTAACTCAATGTGAACACAAATTCGGACTATAAAAGGATAAAAACTAACAAAATTTCTGTCCACTGAAAGTGAAAATTTGTCACAGAGACCATGTCCTCTCTTCACCAAGCAGACATGCTACTTACTGGGCACAAAAATAATTTAAGCCATAACCAAGCAGCTTGAGACTGCACATTTGTTCATTCATTCGATATGTACTATTCACCATCTCCTACTCTACAATGATGAAGCTGCAAGAGTAAACACAGAGGTTGCTCGGTCTAGAGTAGACCCTCATTTTGTGGGAGCAGGCTCTAAGGATTACAAAGATCAAATGCCTCGAGCATGCTGAGTTTATCAGAGAGAGAAGAGGACTGGAGAGGAGAGCAGGTCCCTTCCCTCCCTGCTGCTTGCTCTTTCTGCCACATCACCCTGGATGCTGAGAAGAGGCAAAGGCCTCCAGTCACATGGAGTCTGACGGGGACACGAGACATCTAAGCAACAAAATGAAGCAATGAATGACAGGACACATGAATGACACAAATCAATTAGAAAACTCCAAAGGAAAAAGATAACAGTAATAGTGGATAAAGCATGAATAGCATTTACTAGGTGCTCAGTGCTGTTCTAGGAGTCTTACACATGTTGATTTACTCTGTCCTTGCATTGAGTATAATCCCTACTCTTCAGATGAAGAAACTGAGGCACAGGGAGGTTCAGTGACTTGGCCAAGGTGGTAAGTGGTAGAGCTGGTATTCAAAACACAGGCGGTATCAAAATTCTGGTATAGCCAACTACAGCCGAACAGACAGGCACAACCTCCAACAAGTCTGGATCACGGCTGCAGAAGAGCTTGGCACCTCCTTCCCCATCCCCCAGCTTTTATTCCTCCAAGATCTCCTGACAATTTAGTCCTAATTGCTAAGGATTCTTAAGGTGCTATCACACTTCCAGGGCTACTTCCAAAAGCCTACTAGAGCTGATCCAAATGGACGGTTCTTTAGGTACCTCAGCAGACCAAATACCACAGACATCTGAGAAACCCTGAGATGAGCCCTTGTGCAGAATGATGACCGCCTGGAAACTGAGAACCTTATTTTAAAACCATCCTCCCTTGCTATACAAAGTATCTGGTCACAGAGTTTGTTATCGGCAGAAGCAGGATTAAAAATTGTGACCTCTGCCTTTTCTCTCTCTCACCCTGTTCTCCCAAGGTGTATATTTATATGTTTTGCAAAGCAGCCAAAGGCAAACTTCAAAAGGAGCTTTCCTGTGAGGTTAGCAGTAAATGAATAATGGCTGGGCTGAGAGAGCAAAGAGAAAGTGAGTCATGGATATTGTGTCAAATATATAAGCTTTCGCTGGCTTTCTTTGAAATGTTTTCTCATCTAAACTTGGAGCTGTTGACTTTGTATTTACTCACCCTGAAAGTGCATCTGGGACTCCGGAGTCAAGCTCTGACATTAAGAATACATTAAAACCTATATTCTTCCGTTCAAATTGTAGGCATTGCAACTTGTAGTACGCATGTCCTTTTTACAACAATGCAACTCAAGTGAGGCAATAACTGAAATGGTTTAACTAGGGAGATGTGGTTTAGCATGTGATGCAATCTAGCTACTTCACCCTGGCGAGGTCTCTAACTTGGTGGGACCTATTAACCATTGGTTTACTGAGATCTTTGGGTACTGCTAAGTAAAAGGCCCCTCCTTTAATTATCAATCACAATGATTACATTTCATTTTATCCTGTGGATTCTAGCCCTCCCAACTGAGCCCTGACACGCTAGGAAGGGGACAAGGCCCTTTGAACATCAGTCACCTAGGGTACTAAAGGACCAAGCACTTAGCAGTGTGTTTGGCACACAACAAGTGCTCAATAAATGTTGATTACCTTTCTTCCTTTCTCCCCAAATGAATGGAAAACCTCTTAGATCATCTCAGGGGTGGCAACAGACTAAACAGAAGAAAATATTTAAATAAATAACAACTTGGAGTTTCCTTTACAAAATGAAATTACATATTTCTGCATATTAAATAAAATTTGTTACTGCTGGATTGCAATTTAAATTCTAAGACTATAAATAAAAATCCCTTTATAGGTAGAATTTTAGAAAAAGAACACAAAGCTTTCTGGAGTTAAACGGTAAAACAATATATATATATACAGTAAATGTAATATAAATATAAACTATTTATATATTTTTTAATTCTACAAAACATAGAAGGAGTAGTACAAGAAAATGCCCTACCTTCCTCAGGAACCATGTGTATCAAGACATTTTATGAACAGCACCCTGCATTAGGATTGTATTCACGCCCACTGCTCTTTCCTAAAAAAATTTTCCTTCGAGTTCTCCTTTTGTTGTGAACTTCTGTTACTGCCTTCCCACTGGTTATACACAACTACACATATTTTTCAAAAGCTAATTGAAGCATAGAGAAGTTAAATATGATTTATTCAAGGTCAAATCTCAAATCAGTGGAAAAGCCATAAATACAGCCTTTCCTCTACTGAGTGTTCTGGGTGCTGAGCCATATTGCAGGGTGAAGTTTTGACTTTCGATTGCTGTTTTCAAAATTCCCCTGAGTATTAAAAAAAAAAGCAGCTCATGTTGACAAGATAGAAGATGATTTTAACAAATTTCATTAACATTGCACCATTTTAACATTCCTGGACCTATCACACATGCCGATTAATTTTTAACGTATACGTTTAAAGGCACTGTATAATTGACTCAAATACCTACGAATGGAAGAAGGTTCAGTAGCCTAAAATATACCCTATTTTTCCCATTAAGTGCAACTGAATCGCAATGCACGGTAAGCAGTTTGTGCAAAAAGAAATGCTCTGAGTTTAAGGCCTGCACTAAACTGCACTAGACCCCATTCTAAGATAAGACCCGTAATTAACAGAGCCAGGGAAGGGTGAAAAGAAGATTCTAGGAGCACACGATGCATCCAGAAGAAAAAAACATGCCAAGTGCTGAGCTGCACTGAGAAATGAGGGCACCAGAGTTGTCATAAAAAAAAAAAAAAAAAGGTTAACAAGCATGTGCAGATTAAACAGATAACGAGGGATTTTTTTTTTTTTCTTTTTTATAAAAAGGGAGGTCATTCCTCTTGCTTTCAGGACCTTGAAAAATAAACCAGAGCTGCCAAGGGCTGTGTGGCTTTGACTGCCTGGTGAAGACAGCCTTTAGCAGGAGAACCCTAATCCCAGGGAGTTGTTTGTGTTTTGCTTTCTGCCGCCACACTCAGAGACGACTTGATGAAACAAATGGGCATTTTCCTTTTGGTGTCTCTACATCATGAAAATGCTCATCTGCCATTTAATTTTTATCTAATCATGTGGCTGTTTTTTTCTCTGCCTCTTTCTCCCGTCTTCCCCCACCCCTCCTACACTGGCACTCTCTGTGGTCAAAGAATCTGTTTCAGTATTAGTGTTCAATACAGCAAATGTCAAGTAAACACTCTACACATTTCCTGTGCTATTTAAAGCATCCTAAGCAATTATTTGTTCTAAAGTATTAAACTGTAAATTTTCTTAGCTGGTGCCAATTCCTATAGTAATGGCTGTCACGGAACAGTACTTAGAATACTCAAATGCAGCTTTTAAATCAGTGACACTCTTATGCTACATTTGCCAAGATTCTCCTAGTTTCCATATTTTGCACATTCTTGAGATAATGGACAAATTTTAACAAAGTGTCACAGGTAGCTCTTTTCTCATATGTGAAGCTTAGTAGGCACATTATCTTTCAACATAAATTTTTCTCTAAGCAAAAAGAAAAGAGATAAAAGATAAAGATAGACACACATACTCACACTTCAACCTCATTGTCATATTACTTGCGACAGGCCAAAATCATAACCACTGAAAATATCACTCCATTTTATAAAGCTCTAGATCATAATAGCTGGTTCATAAAAGGGTCCCCCAAGACTAGTTCTATAAAGGGCATATACTATATTTACACATACACATGTACGCAGCACTAGAAAAATACTAAGCAACGAAAGCATACCTATGTAAATATGTATGTGCAAATGACCACACATATTTATACACATATGCCCTTATAAGCACTTTTTTTAAATTTCAGAATATTAGGGGGGTACACTCAAATGTCTACAGCAGCACAATTCACAATCACAAAGATGTGGAAACAACCCAAGTGCCTACAAGCACTTTTATGTTTAGCTAGATATGGCTCTTTTTAATCTTACTGCTTGTTTTTTATATTTCATAGCAGTAACTTAAAGTAACATAGTTCTAAATCCTCCATAGCTAAGACTGCATTAAATTGCCATCTCCTCCTACAGAATCGAATGGCCCTTGGAAAAACTTCCATGCAATGGAGTATAATTTGTGACCAAAAAATCGAAAACTTCTTCATTAATTAAAAAAATGGAGTGAATTATTCAAACATATTTTCCAACTGATGAAAGAATTCTATTACCCCCACCAGGCCAGAACCCATTCTAATTTTTACACACACCATACTGGGTATTACTACTTGCTGAAAGATCGCATTAAAGCATTAAGGGACAACAAGGTTATGTTATCTTAACGTGTTCCACTCAATGGTTTTGATTGTGTTATGAAGTGCCTTCACACTGGTTACCAAATATGTATCTCTATTTTAAGAGTCACACTGTTTAAGAACCACATGTCTATAGAGTTAATATTTGTTACTTCCACCGGACAAGTCTGTGAGAGATCTGTCGGCAGGGTCACGTGAAATCACCCCTGTCCGTGGTATCCACTATAGCATGCCTTACTTGGAAGGGGATATGTCATTTGAGTGATGCAAAAACCTGCCACCTCACCAAGAATCCCCAACGCTAGTGACAGCACTGCCTGGGCATCACAGCAAGGAACACCCTCCTTAATCTTTGAGGGTGTCCGTATGTCTGACTCAGTCCTCCCCCGTGCTCCAAGAGATGGCGAGAGAAAAGGAAGGAAGGAAGGAAGGGAGGAAGAGAGATGATAAAACAGGGAGAAAAGAGTGGAAAAAAGGAGGGAAAACAAAATAATGGTCTGGCTAGGGTGCATTACTGTGTACTTCTGTTAAAAATAATTGAAAACCTCATTTTTCTATGGCGGTTACTTTGAGGTGGGAAGAAAGGGGACAAGATCGGGGAGGGCCGCCCAGAGGACATCCAGTTTGTGGTGATTTTAAAATCCCAGTGGAGAGTTAAATGAGTGTTCACTGAATCTTTATTCTTTATAATTTACATTTATTTTGTGCCTATGCTTTCCTATGTACTCAATATTTAGTAAAAAACAATTTTTGAAAACAATTTGCAAGTCCCACAATGTCGCGGGTGGACAGCAATAAAGTGCCACGTTGAGAGCACAGGGTCTGTGGTTAAAACGGCACGCGCGGCATCCCAGTCCCCGCTGGCCAGCGCTGTGACCTTGGGCAAGCTACTAACCCAGTTACCTTATCTGTCGAGTGGAGATAATAACGACCTATGTAGGTTGACCGTGAGGATTAAGTGATTAGTACAGTGACTGACACATCCTAAATCCTCAATATGCCGGCCAGCCGTTATTATTATTAAAAGAATAGGCTCTCTGCACTGTGAGATTTTTGGAGTGTGTACACCGTTCCTTGTGTTTTTGTTCACCAATCTGGTAAACAAATATTTATCAATAATAATTTATTGAATTAAAATACCAGCAATCAAATTCTGCTTTTTTAAGTGAAACTCTGTATGACATCTAGAAGATGCCCAAACGAATGAGAGAAACAAATCTAATGGTTCCATAAGAAAAGCGTGAAGAACTTGAGTATCCAGGCACCCTTTCAGAAGAATCTCATTTATATTAAAGTGATTTAGCTGTATTATATGAGAAGACCGGAGTTTTGTCTTGAGATGCAACTATAAGCAAAATTCCGTGTTATCTTAAAGTATAAGGACATCCAACTTTATGAGTATTCAGAGTTCACAAAATAAATGAAGTCATAATGTCTTACAGTGACAAAGAATAAACATTAGCAAAATCCACTTATCTCTTTGTAAAAACTGTCCCTCAAATAATACAGAAAAGGAAATCAAAGAGTAATGAAAGATTAATTGGTTTGAAACCATGGGCCACAACTCATTCAACTTTATTGTTCTCTCCTAGCATAATGCCTTGCACATAGTAAGTTTATAAGAAATCAACAGAATTAAGTTGAATGTAAAATAAGGAGGTTGGACAAAAAGATGTTTAAGGACCCTCCCAATTTTAAATTTCATGATTACCTAAGTAATCAAACTATCAATGATTATATCTGATATTCATAGCTAACCTCAAGAATTCACTGCCACATTAAGAATGAAGCTAATCCTCTTTCCTTAATTTCAATTAATGTGAGCACAGTCAATCTACAGCTCTTGACTTCAGTGTTTAATTCTGTTATCACAGTGTTATAAATATGCCTACCCGCTAAGTTTCTAGAAACATAAGCAAACTGACAACTCTGAGAAATATATGTGTTTCAGAGCCAGAGGAATGAAATTAAGACATTTCCTTTTTTTTCCTTTTAATAATTCCTAATCTCCCTTCGGTGTATTTATTAGGCATTAGTTGTTATTTAATGCAACAGCTCTCCTGGGAGAAAGAAACCAACCTTAAAGAGTTTTTCAGGGATAAAAAGACATCCTTACAACAGAAAAATATCAGAGGTGAATAACCTTTATACTATATAGCAATTGATATCTTAATAAATGAAAATATATTTTTAAAGTAACTGTAGAACCGGCCAAAACTGCATATATTTTATGAGATACTGACTACTGATATGAACAAAGGAAAATCCAAGTTGAAGGAATAAATTCCTCTCAAAACCACTCACCCCTGTGTCTGTACTTATGTCACAAAGTGTTCGTGAATTTGATGTATATTCCAGGTATAAATACTCTTTCCACAGAGCAAAAACTCCTAACCTGCCACATTCCAAACTGAAACAGATTTATCAACATTTCACGTATATTAGAACAGCTCCTAAAAGCCATTAGCAAAGCGGAAAATCAAAAGACATAAAGATTTCAAAGGCAAAATACAATGTTCTTTAATTTTCAGAGGCACGTGCTAAGAGACAAACTTTCAGTGAGAGAGAAAAGCAAAGGCAAGACCATTGCTCCTTCACAGAAACTGGCAAATAAAGAATGTATGCACGAAACACCTGGATTTGCTTTCTTGTTTCCTTGCCAGTGACTTTTTTTTTTTAAGATTAGCTAACAGTCAAACAAATCTTTAGAGCAATGAATTACGCATAGACACACAGACACACTCTCACACAAAAGAGAGCAAAGCTGATGCTATTTAAATATCGTGAAATATTTTCCTAACCATGCACAGATGGAAGTACAGACGTTTCTGCCAACCGCCTGGTTCAGAAACTTTGCTCTATTTTTAATTATTTGGTTCAGAGGACTCATTTGTGATTAACTTCTGTGCTGGATGGCAAAGTAAGTAAAGTTCCTGACCCACAGCAAAGAACACAGAGAGAAGCTTAATTATTTTTAAACAGCTAGTGTAATATTGTAAACCATGCGTAGGGACAACTCATTTGTCAAGGACCAGTTGATGATTGCTGCAGTTTGAAGCTGTAGTGTGCACGAATAGAACAGAAAATCCCAAGAGATCTTTAGTAAGTGACAGCAAAATGAATTTCTTACTGACAAATAAATTTTCATCTTTGAGAAATAACAATGGAACAAGAAATAGAAAAGGAAGAAATTAATAATGTTGTAAAGACTAATCTTATTAGTGCAAGAAGTTTCAGTTTTGACTAGGAGCAGTGAATGGAATGCCAACAGCTTTAAGCACAGGAAATGGACTCGGACGCAAGGAGAAGTTGGTCAGGAAACTCAAACCATACTATTGAAAATCACACGCTAGAATTTTAGCTGAGCAAAACGAAATCCCAGAAGAGACGCAGAAAGAGAAACGATGGTTCAGCAATAAGACAGAAAAGATGGTCAAGGTATGAAGAATGAACAGGTTGGAACTGTTTTATAATTTTAAGGGCTGTGTATTTACAAAAAAGTAGTTCCCAAGTAAGAAAACAATAAACCCAAGTGGAAAATTAGCATAAACACAGAAAACAAAGAAAATATAAGGTATCCAGTTAAGAATCTTGAGGTAAAATGGGGCCAAAACTAGCAGACCTTTATTCCTACAGAAGCTGTCTCTTGATCAATAACCCTAAAATTTTAAGACATTCTGTATTTAAGTCCTTAATGTATCTGGAAAATCTCAGGTCTACTGAACCACAGGCCACAGAGAGCCAAAATATCTCAGGAGTAATAGTTATTGCTAAAAATTACATTTGCAGTTGAGTCCAGGATCAATGCCAGAATGACCTGGGAATTTAAAAACAAAACAAAACATTAAGCACCTACTTTCTCCTTGAGGAGTGTAGAAATGGAGACTAAAACAGAACACCCTTTTCAGGGAGCCTTTGATGTTGAAGTTCAGCTCCTTAAACCAGTAATACTGGCTATTAGCTTTCAGCTAGATCAGTTGACATGACAAGACCCTTAGAAAAACACATTCATATTTGTGGGCAATTACGGAATTTCAATAATCAGAAGCAATTCAGGGAGCCAACATGAGGAGAAAAAAAAAGGTAATCTGTTCCAGAGAGTCCAAAAGAAAACCGACTTCTATTATATACATACGTATGCATATATATGTATATATATTCATAGTCCTCCTTCTCTATTATGCAAATAGGTGAAGTATGTGTATGGGTATGTATATTGGCAAGAGACTAGAATTATAAAAAAAACAGATCTTTTTTTTTTAAAAAAAGCACATCTACAACTGAATTATTTATAGTTGCAAATGGCTTCATAATACCAACCTAGGATTATTACTGCAAGCACTGCCCATGGCTTGGAAAGGTTATTTCATTTAGAAATGTTTCCATTTGCTGTAACACTAGCCACTGTGATGGGATTTGACCTGGGTCTTTGTCCATAAAACAATCCTATAAGATATGTAAACATGAATTCAATTTTCTTTAAGTCAAAGAAAGCACAAATATGGTTGTCAGAACAAGAACTGCTTTCTGTGGGATACTCTAGTTAAATGAAAGCTATTCAACTTGAATCAATTGCTGTATCCATTCTCCAATACACAGCAGATTTATATTTCAGAAGGTTTTTGACAGAGAACAAAATGTTACTGAAATATCTCTTCCATTCCTTTTGTCCTACATAACATTCCATGGGCTGAACTCCCAACAAGGGGCATATATTTGTCAGCTTCTGTTTGCACTTGTTCTATTCTAGTTTGTCTTTGTTGCAAATTTTCCATTTTGACTCTTTCCTGACAAAACATTAATACATACCGTTGGGTTGTGTTACAACTTGTAATAAAGAAAAAAAAAAAACCACACATTTTTATTCCGTACCACCTTTAAGCACCCATAACTTTTTAAAATAAGTCCTGCTATTTAAATCAGTGATAGAACATTCTTTTATATCTGCTTATGTAAACACTAGAAATCCGGAGAGAAAATTCTTCCAATCCAACAATCCACACATTCCTACACAAAACCAATCACTTGAGCATTTAAAAGCTAGATCTGTGGTGAGAGACAGGCTAGAACTAGCACAAACAAGTCTGTGCAAGATGAATTTATCCTCCACTGCCTCTGCTCCAGGTCATCCCAGGACTACGCCTGTGGGCAAATGCCAAGCTGGAAAGAATGGATTGGTGCCTTTTTTCTAGCGCATTTGTGTAGAGACTCCCCAAGAGCTCGAGAGGGAGTTGCTGCTCTGCAAGTGACAAAAGGTGTACAGCTGCAAGCTGATGAAGCAGAACATTCAACATCATGCTGGCCATTAACGACTAAGCCTGCACCAGCCCGACACCAGTTGGAAAGAGACTTCAGACAATGGGAGAGCTAAAACATTGGTTCTCAGGGATGACGTCCAACAGGAGGTCTCTGAAGCTGGGTGTCATCCTTTAGGGTGGCCCAGAATAAAATGGTGACACATTATGCCTCCTGGAGAGTTCATAAATACTTTGAACGGCACAGACACCAAGTCCCGAGGACTTCCAACGAAGATCTTGGGGCAAGAAGAGATGTCCACCAACACTTTCTGTTCTGTGACCTGTTAGAGAGAAACATTCTTAGCTACTCCATCACCAAGCAAAACTCCCCGCCAGGCTGTATCTCCTTGACTCCTGGGGGGAAAGCTGTATAAAGAGATTGAGGGACACCTAAGAGAGAAATGGCCTTTGTGTAGTTAGTTTGCAGGATCACTAACGAGGCGACCAGATATAAAATCTGGCTTCAGTCAAGTCCAAGAGGGAATCAGATTCTAAGTATTTCTGCACCTAATAGCATGGTCACCACCAAATTACTTCTGCAAAGACAGGAAAGGCTTTGTAACAGTTAGTATACATGCTTCTAGTATCAGGAGATGGACAGTGTATTTTACTAAAAGATTAACCCCTAGATATTGCAGTGCAGTAGATTCTTAATTATCATGGAAGCAACTCCTGTTTTTCACCTCTCTCTTGCCCAGCAGGCATACACCTGATTCACACGTGTCTGGATGAGCTTCCTGTAACCTCTCCTGTACCATGCAGCAGAAAGATAGCAGGGACCTACAGACAGGGAAATGATCTGACAGCACTATCTTCCCATCTACACAGGAAAGGACTTCTCAGAGAAGGCATCATATTTCAAGATTCCATATATGAGATCAATTTGATTTCCTGATGTTTTTAACCTTGCCGACACGGGTACGTTAAAGGAAATACAACTCAAAAAGCTCAACTTTAAAGGTGCAGTGGCTGCAAAAGGAAAACCACTCTCCACCTAGCCATCAAGTTCAGGCCTAGGCACTAAATGTAACATCTAAATTTATGACGAAGTTGTTTTAAGGGGTAACTAGGAATTGGGTATATTCAAGAGACTGAACTCTTGCATTTCTTTGCCTTCCCAGTTCCAACTCAAAATTGCTCTAGTGGGCCAACTCAGTTAAGCAAAGTCGTATCTTTTCATTCTACAACTTCAGAGACACAGCTGCCTAATTCCTGGTGTATCTTAGCTGTACAAGGTGATGGAGAAGAGAGCTGAACTACAAGTCAGAAAACCAGGGTTACAGCACAGGCTACATGCATTTCTAGCCATTGGAACCTAATAAATCAGTCAACCTCTTAGGTTCTGTTTTCTCCCCTAGAAAATGAGGATACTTTCTACCTAAGAAGTCATTACGACTATCCACTGAAACAATTTGTTCAAGGCACTCTGAATTCTGTGATGTGCTATTATCAGTTGAGGCAGACCCATGACACACTAACCACCGCACAAGGTCTGGATAACTGTGCTTGTTAAGCCTGTAGTTACTACATCAGAGGCTCAGACTGCAAAACACCATCAAGAGACGAGGGTAGTTTTGACTAGTCCTACAAGAGAAACAGGAAACAGGTCTTTCATCCCAGTAAAGTCTTTGAAGACCCTGGACACTTAAAATTGGAAAGTTAAAAAAAAAATTTTTTTTTAAGAAAATCATTTTCTAAGACTTCAGGGCAAGAGTTAAAGTAAGTGCACCATTTAGAGACAGAAATTTTGAGATAAGTCAGGTCACCAAATGTTCTGTGCACAGGACAGCAAAAAACTAGTGTTTGTTCATTTCCATAGATTAATAACTCTCCTTCGGGACTTAAAGACAACATGAACTGTGACTTCTGGAGTTGAGTCTGGAGCAGGCTCATATACTACCGGTAAGACCCAAGTCCAAGGTCACACTCAGAAATACTTTCCTTCATTTCACTGCTGCTTACTGCTCACATTCTCCTCTTCTAATCTCTAGGATGATTGAAATAGATCTGCAGCTTGCCGGGAGGAAAAATAAAGTAAGTAGTCTTCATCCTTTTATATCTGTTTACACAGATTGTTAAAATAGTACTGTTCATTTGGATGATGCTGAGATGGGGGAAAAACACACACACACACAACCTGTTCCTTCTGAACAGTAGACAAAGGTACAAAGGGTTACCAGGGCTTACATAGAACAGGGAAGCCAAAATAAAATACCAAAATTTGGACTTAGATGCCATCATCATATTTCCTTCAAACTCAATAGATAAAGCAAAGTTTTATGGAAGAACATTTTTCAAATAAATAACTAGATCATTTTTTTCTTCTATCAGTGTAATAATAGATAAACTTGTCTTATGGGTCTATGACCACTTAACAAAGAAAAAACCCAAACCAAACCAAACAAAACTGCTATCTTACGGAAGGTATCAGATCAGGCACCAGAGAGGCAGGAGCCAGGGGAAAACATTCTTTCCTAGCTCCTTATATAAAGGCTGTCTCCCAATAAAAGCCACAACTTGAGGTCATACCTCTCTCTAGTCTGGGTTGCAGTGACCCAGGCAGCTCCAGAGGTGAACTGGAAACGGGGAAGACTAACCAAAATTCATCCAGACTCCTTTCTGCTCCCACTCGGAACCCCCCAGAGCACAGCAAGGCAGAAAGTGCTCCGGGGGCCTTCTGTGTGAGGTGCTGCACTGCACGAAGGGCCCAGGGCCTCAGTTGCTAACGGCAGGCCTTCCCACCCCTGCCAGAACCTCTAACAGGATCTGACATATTGTCTAGCACATGGTCCTCACACCGACGACCACGAATGGATACCCTCTACCTGGAAAAGGTGTCCTCACCTCATCTAACACCACCAAGGCAACTTCTAGATGAAGCCATGTGCAAGATGGAGGACTTGGATGACCACCTGGCTGGCCAACTCAAAGAGGCACAGACATCATTTTCAGAGAGACCTCCGGCCCCATTGGGCTCATTCCTCATAACCATTGTTATGCAGCAGGGTTTCAGCGTCCCTCTAACCCCTTCAAAGGGCTCCCCTTTCCCTGTGGTACTTCACCTGAACCTGACCAACCTCACTTAGCACTCCAGGGCTACTCTCTTCCAGATAAAATCCTCCTTGGGATAATTACCTCACCAGGAACTCTCGCCTGAACTGGAGAGTGGGGTCCCAAAAGCACTTAAGGGAGACTGATCAAGGCCAGAGAAGACATTAGAAATGTGAACCTCAAATTCGTTCATTCATTCAACACAATAGCTGCATTTCTAAGAATCTTCATGTAATCAAAATTCAATAGCAAATTTTTCAACGTGAAGAAAGACAGTTTTAGGCATTCAAAAACAAAGCCATTTTACCTGTATTAATTTCAATAATAAGTGTTTTGTGTGGTTGTACATGCAGTATTATCAAACTTAAATATCACTGAGCAAATCCAGCATTCTATTACATATAGCTTTTATTCCAGAAAATTCATCATTGGGCCTTTCTTTATCCTTTCTCCTTAGCCAAGGCTTCTTACACATTTCTATCACCTTTGTCACCCATTGTGTGATGCACAAAGCCAATTAAACAAACAGGTGGCCAAAGATTTTTCTGCCACTGTGCTCCACTGGACCCTATGCTGGTTCCACAACACAATTATATAAATCATGGTCCATAGTAATAGATGGAATCACATCCAATTCGTAACACAAAAATAAATATCATAGGGGAAATATCTGTATTTATTGCAGGTTTACTATATGCTGTAAGTTGAAAATGGTGTGTGTTTGGGGGGAGCAGTTTCCTCCTATCTCTGTGCTGGGAAAAGGGTTGACAAATGTCAAGAAAGGGGAAGAATAGGGTACTTACTATGGGAGGCCAAAATCTAGTCCCAGGGCTCCTTAAGGAAAGGACTATAAACTGAGATTTTAAGAATGAGAGAAAAGTTAACCAAACAGAGGCAAGGGAGGTGGCTGGGTTCTAAGGAGGGCGAACAGCACGTCTAAAAGCTGGGACATACCAGAGAGCATGGCGCTTTAAGGAGGAAGTGCTATAAGACCTAAGTGGAGCAAATTTGGGGCAACAGGAGAGTGATAAGGATGGAGAGATAAACAAGGTCCCCGAAACGTAGGGGACCAGTTTAAGGATCCTGGATTCATACTGAGGGCCATGAAAAACCAGGAGAGGGTTAAGGAAAACAGAGATGTGAGCGGTAAGAAATGTTCATTTTGGCTTCAGAGAGGAAAATGGGTTGGACCAGAACAGCTGCACCTCTGGAGAGAGAGGCCACTGAGGAGGCACATGGTGTGCCAAACCTCCTCAGCCCAGCTGAGCCACTCACCCAAGTTCAGACTTTGGCATTAGACTTTCCCAAAACTCAATTACCTAGGAAGCTGTTCCCAGCCTCCCACCCAAAGTGCTATCTCCAGGGAAGAGGTACAACAGGAAGGGAACTGGAGTAGCATTATGCCACTGTAGTTCCAACATGGATGAAAACCAAAGCCAAGGAGCCCAACCCTCGGCAGGGCAGCATGCTGGGTGGGGTAGCAGGATTATATGGCGGAAGGTGTAAAGACCCCAACCCAGGATCCTTGGAAAATGGTCAGACTTTGGCCATGCCTGAAACTCCTCACTGATTTCTCCAGGTCCAAGTGAGGGAGGTGGCCAGGCATGTTTCCACCCACTGCTCCTGGGGTAAGACTCCCTGAGAAACACACGGTCCAGCAACGGAGGACAGAGAACCCCAGCACTGGGCAGAAGGATGCCACAGCCAGGAAACTGGCACAGGTGGGCCATGGTCAAGGACTGAGGAGCAGGTGGGAGGAAAAGGGGAAAGGTGCCCCATGGAAATGGAAAACACTAGGATTTCGATAAGGAACAATTTCCAAGGGGAGCGATGAGCAGAAGAAAGTGAGAGTTGTTCCCAGCAAAGCCTGTTGGCCAGCCTGTTGCAGAATCTAAACTATGGTTATCTCACTTCTTCCTTCCAGACTGGCCTGGGTACAATCAGAAGAAAAGAGAGACCAATCATTTAAAAACTCAAACTTTTGTACAACAAAAAGTATTATCATTGAAATAAAAGAAAATTGGACTGGGGAAATAGCTGCAGGAAAATGACTTTAATAAAAGATTAAAATCTAGAACATATAAAAAGCTTATACACATAGATTAGAAAACATCAAGACTCCCATTTGCTAATTGTAAAAAGGACAATTAGTAAATAAACATAGATGGAAATGTTATATCTCTGAGATGGATCAAAGGAATGCAAATTTCAAAACCAGAGTCTATTAAATTAACCAAAAAATAGTAAGTCCCACAATTAATCAGGGTGAAGCAAGACACATTCCAATATCATTAGTAACAATGTAAATTGGTACAGGTCTTTTACAAAGCAATTTAGAGCAAGCCTCCTCTAACTTAGTAATAAGCCTTCTGATGCCAGCCTGTCCTAAGTAAATACTTAAGTGTGCAAAGATAATGAAGTTTTACAATAGTAAACAATTAGAAACAACTTGAATGTCTAAAAATGATATGAAACTTAAAATAAGATAAAACAGCTTGACAGAACGTTATATAATCCTTGCAAATTATAACTGTATAGTCTAGGTTGCAAATGAGAATGTTTATGCTAAATGGGAAAAGCAAAACTGAAAAAATGATACATGGTACATTGTTAAGAACTGAAAAACAAGACACGAAAGTGAACTTGATTTATGGACTGGGATGGTGGAATCAAAGGGAAATTTTGCTTTTATTGGCTTTCCTTTATTGTTGTAAGGTTTGGGCAATAAATGCTTAAAATCATAGTATTTCTATCAGTCGTGTGTGGTGAACAGACACCCTTTTCCATGGAGCAGATTAACCAGCGGAGAAGGTCATGGTCCTGATCAGTGGAGGGAATCTAGTCCTTCCCACATCTCAGAGGTCCAGTGGGGAGTCGAGCCCTGTCCATGAGGACCGGCTGCTTTGAGGGGCTCCTCCTACCCTGACTATCCCCACAACACACTTTCCTTTGTTCTTATTTTCTTTCTCCAGCTCTTAAATGCCATGCCTTCCGTGTGTGTGTGTGTGTGTGTGTGTGTGTGTGTGTGTGTGTCTGTATGTGGTGGGGGGGAGGTGCATTTGTTTTTATTAGTTACTGAGATACTACCATAAACTGTGTATATAAATAGTGAGTACGCATTTGATCCTTCCAACAATCCTGGGGGAGTTGTTATCATCCCCATTTAACAGATGAGGAAATTGAGGACCACAGATTTAAGACATGTGACCCAGGCCACACAGCTTAAGGAGCCAGAGCCAGAATTCAAACCTCAATCTGACCTCGAAGCCTTCGCTTTTACCCACCGTAAGTACTGCCTCTTCCCTTACTCTCTGCCTATGAAACAAACAAAATAAAGCAACAAAACAAAAAAAATCTCTCAAATGCCACCTCATCTATTTGCACGGGCTGCCTAAAGAAACTATTAATTGCAATGAATCAAGAGGCATCAGTATGAACTGCTTATAAATTAACCCAAAAGACAAGGTAATGCTGCACATAGTAATTGGGAAAGTTGATTCAGAAGAGAAAAGGAATTACCTAGAGACTAAGGCCTGCACCTGCAGGTAAAACCAAACGACACCAAAAGGATTTCTACTTGCAAATTAAAAGCAGAATATGGCCCTTGATACTACTGCTTAGAAAAACAGAGCTTCTGCACTTCTCTTGCAAAAAATAATTCCACAATTAGCTAAAAGATTCTTTCCAGTTATAACGCATTCCACTTCCAGAAATGGATATTGTTTGGGGAATAGTAGCAAGAACAGTAAAAAGGAGGAGAGGAAGTATTCAGGTATGAAACTAATATAGATGTGGTGATAAATGATTTTAGGCACCACTTATGACTTACTCTATAAATAATGACACAATAATAGCTAAAATATAAATTCTAATTAAATACAAAACCTAAGAAAGTCAAACAACAGCAAATGATGTTTGACAGAAGCAAAGGTCTTGGGGTAGCTGAGAGGAAGAATTACAATAAAATCTATTAATGGAACTGTACAATATCAGAGATAGAAGAGGCCCGAGGGATCGTTTCTTTCAAACTCGTTGTTTTTCATGGACAGGGAAACTGAGGACCTGCAAGGAGGTAGAGGGAGTGGCCCAAGTCCCCCTACAGCAGGGCAGGAAACCGAAACTCAGCCTCCAAACTACAAGCCCAAATGCTTTCCACTATACCACACTCGCTCTGCAGTGCACCGGAGAGCTACTCCATTTCAAATCATATTTGTTAAAAGAGCATTAAACATTCTATAAATATTAAATTCCTTTTTTAATAATTTTCTAATGCACGGGGGCACATTTTAAAAAGAAGCCTGGTTTTGATTTCTTTTGGAAAATTGCACACAGCTCAGTTTTTAACCTGGTATTGAGTGAAATATTAACAGGCCATATAATGGTTTCAGTGTTCCTTCAGTAGAGCTAAACAGAATTCGAAAAACATATCCCCCAGGCCTACAGTGGAGTTTCTGGAGCACACATTAAACTCCACGCTCTGCTCAACAAGCCCATCGCTGTTAAGTAACTCATCAGAAAATAAAGAGGGAATTACCAAAGGGGAATTGCCAAGCAATTAGTTCTCCGAAGCAGATGACATACAACTGTTGTAAGGAGGAGCTTCCCGGTTAGTCATATGTCAGAGTCAGAGCCTACTAATCTGTAAATAAAAATGCATCACATATGATTACAGCTGTGATGTAGGCTGGAGCTGCCAGGCTAGGGCACAGATAGTAAATCTTGAGTCGTCTTCTCAATTTCCACATGTCTATAAAACAAGAGACGTTGCCTCTGAAGACCAAAAAAAAAAAAAAAAAGGAAAAAATCCTCAGTAATTTTCACTCAATGTAAGAAAGACAATCTGGCCTTCCCTAAGTGGGCTAAGAGAAAAGTGATCTTTCTTCTCTATCATTTGGACATGAATGAGCCGAGGTTCACTCACGGTTGCAATGAAGGAGAGAAAATGAGACCGGGCAAGACAGGGGCAGGAGGGGACGGGAGTTCTGAGCCTCCTACAGCCGCCCCGACTAAAGTGTGGCCTCCTTTCGCTGCACGTTTTGTGCTTAGAGCTTGCATTCAGTGCCACACCACCACCTATCACACTGGAAAGATAAATGGTTCACATCTGCCAAATCTTGCAAGCTGAGCAATGACCCACTGAAGTTCTTTTAAGAGTCAAAAGTTCATCATCTCACTGGGACTCCTGATGCCAAGCAATATTTGGAGCCAAGTTAAGCCAATCCCCTGAATCAGATAAGCATACTGCCACTGTCATCATTTTCTTCCATTAATAATTATTGAAAGTGCGTAGGAATCCCTGGCCGGCGTGAGGAAGGCTGAAAGAAAGGGAGGAAATAACGCAAAGACTGCCTGCATGGGGCAGCCTGCATCAGAAAGCTCATGTGTAACTCTGAACCGACAGCCAGACAGCAGAAAGGAAAGTTCAGCTGGGCAAAGTGGCTCATGCCTGTAATTCTAGCACTTTCAGAGGAGGATCACTGTCAGAAGAGGATCGCCAGCCTGGGCAACATAGCAAGATCCCATTTCTACAAAAAATATAAAGAAATGGAAAAAATATCACCCCCGAGGACCTTGCGCTGATCTTGACCTCTGAGAGTATGCTCTACCTGTGTTATGGCTCTTTAAATATTATTCTTTAGCATACCTTGCCTTCTGCACTCAACTGTAAGCTTCTTAAAAACAGGACTCAGGGCTTGAGAGACAATCCACAGACACAGCTAAAAGTGTAGCCTGGGATCCAAGCATGACTCTATCATTTAACAGGTGGGCAGCCTTGGGCAGGCTACTTACCCTCGCTGTGCCAGTTTCCACATCTGTGAAATGGAGATAATAATGGTGCCTACCTCAAAGGACTTCAATGAGGATTAAATGAGTTAATATTCAGAACAGTAAGCATGAACTGTTGATCATCTCCATATCACCTACAGGGTCTTGCTGGCATAACGCCTCATGTACACGCTCATTAAATAACTACAGGCAGAATGACCTGCCCCTGTAGTTGTTTTCTCCATCCCTCCTAACCTTCTGTCTTTGACAAAAGTTGGGTTAAGTCACTGCTTTCATTCTGAGCCATTTTGGGATATACAGACAGCCCATCTAAATAACTCAGGTCCGAAAAAAAAAATCTTAAATAATCCTCAAGTATTCTCTAATTATACTAAAACAGACTGCTTCTTAAAATCAACACAATTAGATAATTTCTAGCCTTCCCCTTTACACTTTGAGCCATGAAGTCTTAGGCTAACTTTCTCACCAGAGTCAAGATTCAGCAGTTCCATGTTACTTATTTTCTATAAAGTATAAATGAGAGGCCAAATTGTTCAAAAGAACTGTGTCTAGTAGCTAGGTATATACAGTATATGTGTATATCTACCTCTCCATCTATCTCACATTTAAAAGAGTCTGCAGAAAGCCTCGGGGAATCCTCTGAAGTTACAAAACACACCCATATTAACGTGATTTATCAAAGTACAGTCAATGAAGTGCCACAAATGAACAATTGCTACAGAGTCAAGTAGATGGCACAACGTGATTTATGCATATCACATGCGATGAATAAATCAACGGTGGGGAAGATCAAAGGAAATGCAGGAATTGTTGTTAATATGTACAGGGCTTCACTGAGTATCTTCTTAATAAAACAGTTTAGAGGAAAATAGAAGGATCATTTGTTTAAATGAAAAGAGATACCGCATGTGCCGAATTTCAAAAGCAGCATTCATTTTCATACACACACATATTAGATTTAGCTAAAATTAGCTCAAGTTCCTATTTTTTTAAGAGGTCTTAAAAGAATAAAGGTTTCAGCAAGATTTCACTGAGCTGCAGTTCAGCACTGAGTTTCTGCGGAAGACCCCCAGCGCCGACCCGTACATCGTCCCAACTCCTCCACCCACCAGGTCTTACAAAGACGGGGCGCACGCAGGCAGGGCCACATCCACGTTCAAGCTACTCTGCGCTCTCACCGTCTCTTTGCGTGTTCTACACCAGCCGATGTCATCCCTGAATTTAGTTATCGCCCCCTGTGGGTCAGACTCTTTTGCCAAGGCAGAAGAATCCAAAGCCTGATTTCAAAGATCACGTTTATGCCCATGACTCCTCCAAATTTATCTCCAGACCTGACCTCTCAGTAGTTTTCCTCCCACACTGTCTATTGTCTGCCCGACTCCAGAAACTCAGATTTCCACCAATGGCCTGGTCAGTTACATGCCATGCACTTGCTTGTTAAGTTCCAGCCACTTTAATGGGCTTCCTCCTGCTCTATCCATCCCTTCCCACCGAAATGCAATCCAGCCGGCAGAGCTCAACGCAAGCGATCCCTCCTCCTCGGAGTCTTTCCTGATCACTCCTACTCAGCATCACTCTCCTGAATCCCTTCACTGTTAGAACACTCACAGAACCCCATTCTGCTGTGTACTTGTTATTTCGGAGCATTTCTTCTTCCCCCTGCCTGACCATGAGGCATATAACCTCCTTCCGGCAGCTCTTACTCACTTTCATTCCCACGGCACCATGCAGTCGTTTAAAAAAAAATTCACAGTGAAAAAAATGAATGAATCATTTCTTTACATAAATAGGGACTGTGAATAAGTTAGGTCATCACTTGCTACAGCTATATCATATTTATAAAATAACTAGAACCAGAAATAATTGTAATCTAGGTTTTTAAAAAAACTGAATGAATATAACAGAGTACAACATGAATGATACTGTTTCCCTGCCCACAGTTTAGCCATCAATTGTGAGGACTGCAATGAAGTCATTATTGATGCAAAATGTTTAGATAATGCTTATAAGCTTCCTTTAAACGCAATCACAGAAAATGTCATCTGCTTAAAACTCAAGGTGACTTTGCACTACTTTGTCAGTAATACAATGAGTATTCGTAAGGCAGAAGGCACTTAGACTCATCCAATACACTATAGAAACCTGGGTCTCTTCTCAGTAAGCTGCACATTTTGACCAAGAGATTCGTCATTTCTCTGCCTGTTTTTTTCACAATGAAATTCTTGAGATATTCTGTTATCACAAATGATGCTCTTTAAACACTACAGGGCGCCGGGCGCGGTGGCTCATGCCTGTAATCCTAGCACTCTGGGAGGCTGAGGTGGGAGGATTGTTTGAGCTCAGGAGTTCCAGACCAGCCTGAGCAAGAGCAACACCCTGTCTTTACTGAAAAAAAAAGGAGTAGAAAGAAATTAGCTGGACAACTAAAAATATATGTATATAAAATTAGCCAAGCATGGTGGCGTATGCCTGTAGTCCCAGCTACTCGGGAGGCTGAGGCGGAGGATCCCTTGAGCCCAAGAGTATGAGGTTGCTGTGAGCGAGGCTGACGCCACAGCACTCTAGCCAGGGAAACAGTGAGACTCTGTCTCAAACAACAACAACAAAAAAAACACTACAGGGTAAACAAATAATTGCATGTATACTCCCCCATATGCAATTAAACTATTTCCCAAAAAATCTAAACGTGAGGATTTTCTGCCTAGCAAATAACCGTTAAAATGGGTAACACCACGAAGAGATAAAGTAGCAGTTACACACCCCACCCTTTCCAGTCAACTGACACTTACAGATCTTAAGAGGTTTACCTTTGCATGTCACTCCAAGTTATTCTATTTCCACTTAAAGAATACCTCTCTAATCCACAGCCAATAAAATGTAAGGAACCCAGTTCCGTCTATATAATGTTTTTGAGAGCTCCTCCCTCTGCCCCCTCGTCCCCCACTAGCATGTTTTTGTCTATTTTTTCTGAGGCATAATACTTTAGTCACTCAGGTTTTTGTTTATTTTTACTCAGACCACAAATAACTCCATTTATGCATGCAATCCTTCAGTTCGTCTTACAACATAAAAAAATGCATACACATCCTAGCACGATAAGAAAGTTGTGATAATTTCAGAATTTAAAATTCAAAAAAATAAATAAAAGGCCCATTGGCTTTGCAGAGCTGCAGATGTCTACAGGGTTGGTCCAAAGACCAAGGTCCAGGTATATTTACTTGTTCCCAGTCACGTATGGTGCAGGAGCAACCATCACAAAACACAACCATTAATATACAATCACCCTGTCAAGAGATAAGTTGCATGGTAACAAGGATAGCATATATTAATAGATCACAAACCATACACCAGGCACTCTTCTACCCGCAGTTACATACATTATTTCATTCCATCCTCACAGCAGCCCTTTTAGAAAGTTCTAATATTATCTCTATTTTACACTTGAACAAACTGAGGCACTGAAAGGATATAGGACTGCTCGAGGTCAGAGAGGCAGCTCTAGGTTTTAAGTCCAGATGGGCTAGTTACAGAGCTCCATGCTCTTGTGTCAGATGCCAGGGAATTATATGTCAGTTAAGTGTATAGAGAGAGCTCTTCCTTTAAAGAAATCTGGTCAAGCATTTTCGTAAAGCAAATACCCACTTCTTGACACATGAGTTTGGAAAATCCAAATTTTTAGTGTGAGGTTTGGTAAAAATAGACTGTGCTTTTCACCAAGGAAGGATTTAGAACATTACTTGGGAAGAGCTACCCGTAGGCCACCGAACCCAGCAGTTCCCAAACCTGTGGAGCCACAGTCCTAGGAGAGACAGATCCCACAGAACTTTTTGATTCAGGAGGTCTAGGGTGGAGCCCCAGATTCCACTTTTTTGAGCTCTCCAGGTGATTCTGTTGCCCAGCCAGGCTTGGGAACCTCTGATCTAGTCTATCTTCATAGCCACAAGCGGGACTGCTTCCAAGGCAAATAGAAGTTAATCCCCTACTTTCTATTTCATAATCTCCCTTGGTTGCGTATAGCCCTGTTCCCAAACCCTTACTGCCCCAAGTTCTAGCAAGCTTCCATCTGTCTCCTGATTTCATCTGAGGCAGTATCCTCTTGCCCGCTCTTCAATAGAGAACCATGAGTCATCACCCTTGCATACACCCTGTGTATGCATGACTCTCCAAGCCAGAAAAACTTACTGTCCGTGAGGAAATCAGGAAGTTGTAAAATCCAAATAGACACAAAGAAATTCAAGAAACAAATACTGGTTGCCACTAAACAAACAGGTCTGTTTTACTACGTGTGACTACAACAAAAACCTAAAATGTAAAAACTGTGACTTAAAATAACTGGTAGCATAACATTCTTAATTGCATTAAGGAAAGGTGACAATTAAAACGGTCAGACTCAAGCCCCAAACAGCAATAATCAATCACCATGAAGTCAAATAAGCTTTTTCATGAACCAAATAAATTAAACCAAAAAGATAGACACTTTAATCCAAGTTTTAAAAACACTATCTTGGCAATTTCTCTATTTCCTACAAAATATAGTTTGCAAAGAAAACTACATTCAATAGTCAATAAAATGCTAACGCATGACCAGGAGGCAATTTTCCAGGTAAGACTTTATCCTCAGATAGAAAACAGGGAACATCGCAACTCTCACCTGACATGTGATGCACTTCCCTGTAGTGGCAGTGGAGGAGGTGACCGTTGTACAAGGATGACAATCAAATCTGCAGCTTGAATGGACCACCCTGGCAATTTGTTGCTCGATGCTCCTGCAGTGGGTCAGGGAGTGCAGGAGAAGAAATCCAAAATGAAAAACAGAATAAACTGCTTTAAGCATCTATGCACTGAAACACGAACTTTAAGAACATCAACTTTTGCATTTTATTCTATAAGAATTACACAGATCCCAGCCAGCTCAAAAGGCAGGTCTGGTTTTATTCAACAGGACTCAGGGAGGCCAACACACCAAAAGGTCATCCCTTCAGTCAAATTAAGAGGTTGGTCTCCCCATTTGAGCCAGCCACTGTCATTCTTTTCTGCATTGATTCTAGCCAATGATCTGATAAACAGATGCTGGTAATCACAAGGAATATCAGGTGAAAATGGGCATGGATTGAATAGTAATTGAGCCAAAGCCTAATTTTAATGTGGCATATATTATCTATCAACATGCAACTTGAAAGACAATCGTGAAAGAGCACAGCCATTAGCATACCAGTCCAATGGCATAGAAAAAAGTATAAAATGCAGAAAAAAATTTTAAAGTGTGCACATATTCACGAGACTTTCCACTGAACTTTTAAATTATTTAAGTATTGAATGTATATCTATTTCATTTTCATTTTGCCACAATGCCTTGCACATGGTTAAGTAAAAATTATCCACTGTATGATGAATGAGTGAATGTGTGAATGGATGAATGAAAGAAAGAATGAATGAATCTTCCATATACCTTTCCATCAGGGAGCTTGGTGCTTGTAGTAGTTTTTGTGAGGTAAAGACCTATGCACAGAAATGGAAGAAATTGAGGACTCGATCTGCTAACATGCTTTTGAGCCTTATCCGTTAAAATTATATTTTTAAATACTGGTAATTCCCATTTATCCACACTAAACAGAAAAAATCAGCAGCACAGTTTCTATAAAATAATCCCCAGGCTAGCAAATGCTGGACTGATTTTCAGTCTTTGATTACTGGCACTGATCTACATATTTGTTTAGGCTTATTTTAAATTTAGTTTGGGTTTCCAAAGCTCACACCAGGTAACAGTAGGAAGGAGAAGGCCTAGGGTTAAATTGGGTGTCAGAAAGAAACTATTCTGGAGCTGTGAATATGATCTCCCACGTGAATAATCTGTAAACAGGTAAGTGAGCCAATTATCCTTGGGTACATGGCAATACATCTCGGTAGTCATGATTATTTTCATCCATACACACTCACTATTTTTAAGAGCACAGCCCAGCTGGAAAGGAAAATAACTTCCATTTCTTTCCAGCACTTTTCAAAGTAATGAACAGTAGCCAAAACATTCTTACTTCTAACTAATCCATTCACCAAGCATTTATTTAAGCATCGATGGCATGCCTGGGACTGATATGCAAAAGAAGTAATTTTTGTAGTCCTCGGTTTCCCCAAGTGTAAGCTGTGTGTATACAGAAGGAAGATAAGCTGCTGTAGACTATAATATCTTTTAAATCCTTAGACGACACTCTCCCTCCACCAAGAAGCTTGTCGAGTTACAAATATAAATAGTGGCCAAGTGAAATACAAATTCACAAAATCCTATTTAATCTTATACTGTATTTCTCTTAAGGGGAGAGGGGTCTTCATTTTATCTAGTAACATCTCACAAGAAGCGTCAAAATACTTGATTTTCAAATGAGGTGCAGGGACTGTGGCTTCGATGGCACTTTAGGAGCTCACAGTTGGGAGAGTGTTTGCTTGTATATCGATGTGTGCGCACACAATCCTATTTACGTATCACCTGGCAGATAAGGTTTTATAGAGTCCAAATTACAGCCTCCTCCTATTTCTGCTGAAGTGCAGAGGACAGTCAAACATGATGCAAATGCTGTAAAAGATTAATTTACTCTCGCATGGGTATGCCTTATTTCAAAAGCGTTTGTGTTGCTACACTAGTTAGGGTAACAGAGAGAGTCAACATAACTCATATTCCATCAAAGAGGGAAGCAACACAAGAATAAAAGCAAGGCAGTGTGGATTCATTGCAAAAACATACAAACAATAAGCAAAAAAAATAACCAATAGAATGTTTTATACAATGATATACACCAAAAGTGGAATATTCATTTTAAAAAAGCACAATGGAACAACATAATACAATACTACTAATAGTGGAAGATTATCAAAAAAGATAGCCTAAATAAAACCGATGTGATGGTTGGTAAACACTGGGAGATAATGTGGGAGAGGGGTCAAAACCAAGGGCATAATAAAATAAAATTTGCCACACAGAGTGAGAGAAAAATACATTTTCTTTGGACATTAGAAGCATAAATGCTTATACTTAGCAGTTAAGATAATTATCACTAAAAACTTCTGCTAAATAACTCCCTCAAAACTTCTCATGTTAAAAGACACCTAAGTTGGGGGAAAAAAAGAAAGAGTCCCTTTTAGCCCAAATCCATACAGCATAATCAGAGGAACCTCTGCCCTCTGAAGTCTCCAATTCTGATTACACTATAATGAATTTTCTGAAAAGTAATTTTCAGGTAGGATACAATTTTTGCTTACATTATGGCAATTATCATTGCGTTTTCATTACTCCACAAATGGAATGCATTAAAAGTTAGAGAAAAATCAATGAAACATTTCTGTTCATGAAATATGTCAAACAAAATAGAACGCTTGTTGCTTTTTTTTTTTTTTTTTTTTTTTTTTGCCTGTAATCGTTCTAAACATGTTTTAGTACATTTGGGATGGTATGAATATGATTAATACGTAGTACAAATATTTGGAGTACACTAGCCTGAAAGATTCAGATTTATAAAGATTATAAAACATTTTACTACACTGATAATGACAAAAATATATAAACAATTATGCAACAAGGAAAAAGTAAAAAACTTTGTACAGATAAAGATTTACATAAAAACATTTTTATTACTTGTGTAATTTTAAGCATTTATGTATTTTTTAAAATCACAATCCAATTACAGCTCTTTCAGCCAACATTTCAAAAATTCTATAAAACAAGCACCCTATATACTTATTATTGTCACTTCTTAAAGAAATTTTGAATGAGTAAATTTACTTTATTAATTTAAATGAAACTAAAATGTTAACAGTGTAATTAATTACTAAAAAATTCCTATCTTAAAAAAAAAGTCCCATATACAATGTCCTAGAACAGAAATTATTATCTCTATTGGGATTTCTACAATTTATTGTTTTCAAGGCTTTTAACAAAACAAAGACAGGCCTGCTTTTGATAACCTTGGAATATGACCGGAACTAAATCTATTCTTTCAAGCAATTAAGCTGCACACATCTAAATCTCTCACAGAAACCAATCATTCAAACTACTGAAATACTCTGAAAATATAAAGCAAGGGAAGTCAAATAATCTATCTCTCCCCTAAAAATGACAGCCTGTCTTGCTGTACTATGTTACTTTACCTATGCAAGTATTTAAGCTGTTCAGTTTATAAACTATGTGTTACTTTCAGATAACATGTTTAAAGAATTAACATTCACTCTCACATTTACCTACTTAACTGAGTTTCAGAGTTTTAGTAAAATATGTTTACTGACTAACTTCTACTAGGAACAAAATAAACCAGGTTGTTATAGTATGTTAGTCATCAGAAACTGTCGTTCAAGGTATTTGCAAAAGCAAAATCCACTTGACATTTCAGAATGGGAAAAAAAAATAAAGGAACAACATTATACAAAAGGAATCTGAGTCCTTGAATTCTATCATGACAAACAAAAACAGGGGTCATAGAAATGTTTACTAATATTTTAATAATCTCTTAACATTGGCCTTTCTGAGGACTCCCAGACAACTGAGTTAGGTATATTGAAACCTAAGGCCCATGGACAGGCATTTGACACATAATCTGATGGCTAAAGAGTTTTTCTTTAATTTTTCTCTAAAAGACAATTCAGAAGCCGTAAAGCCTAGTTATAACATTTCTGACAATGTATCACTTCTGTTTACCAAACCCTCTTAAAACGAAATCCAGAAGAAAAAATATTGTATTTTATGGTTCCCAAACAAGTACATTTTTCATACTTATTTTAGCATGAATTTATTTGTGCACTGAAAAATATATGTTCACATTTTACTGCAAGTAAAGGGTTTTTCTGTATGTTGCAAAACAGAATCCAGGACCTCCAAGGTATTGTGTAAAAACTTAAACTTCTATTTTATATCCTGGCTTCCCATCTATTTAACTCCCAGAAATAATCGCTTGTTTTAACCACAGCAGCGCTTCATCTGACAGGCCACAATGAATTTACCAACCACATAAACTCACTAAACAGTAGAAACTCATAAACCCCCTGTGAGGAGAGTTGAGTAGCTCTCTCAATCCTATCCCTGGGAGAAAAAAATTTACCAATTTAGCTATGCGGCCATAAAACTAAAAACTGACTGGCAGGGTCACAACTAAATAAAGACATTATTATTTTCAATTATCTTTTCTTTCAAATATCAGGGTTATTAAAATACTCTTCCTTAGCTGGATTGCCTGAGCAGCACAGAGCTTCAGCAACTAAAGCTATTTTTCTTTTTTCCTTTTTGCCATATTATTTCTCTTTGCTTAGCAGGCATAATAAGTGGTGCCCTAATGTAAAGACTAGAATACTGCTTTCTAACTGCTCATTAAATTATATCCTAAAATAGAGTACAAGTGTACTGTGCAAAATCGCCACACATTATCAGTCCTCTAGCTATAGGCCTCTATCACCTGTCCCTTAGCTGAGGAAAAACAAAACAAAACCTTTTAACTTACTACCAAAGGTCATTAAAGATCATGGCCAACAGGTCTAAATTAAGAGTGAATATATTCACAACGTCACCCTACTGTCAGAACCAGTTTTTGTTACAATGGCTGCAAAGTTTTAAAATGTGACAATGGCGATATACTTCCCAAACAAGTTATTTCCTCTGAATAAACCCTTTTGAAAGCCAGCCATCACTATGGGCAATGTAGGTTCCAAAGGATGAGCGCTCGGCACGCTTGAAAGGGTTAAGTGCCTGCAAGGCCAAAGGCAGCAGACTGCAAAAGAAATGTTGCTTTAGTAAGCTCTGAAAGGTTTCTAACAAGTACCAAATACTTGTTGATCCGTTCACAATAAACACCAGCAGGATTGTCAGGCTCCTTTCACTGTCTGGGGAGATGCATTTACATACTGCACCCAGTAAGAACAGCTTGTTGGTCTACTTTATAAAAGTTGAGTAGCTAGAAGCCTCATTCAGTATCTCCCGTTCAAATGACTGAAAGAAGATGCAGTGGGAACAGTGAAGTCTCCCGGCTGGCTTGGGCAACACAAATACTGTGCATGAACACTTGGAGTAGTTCATGCACAAGACAAACCCACCTGAATGGACGAGGAACACTGTCTGTTGCCATGGCAGCCTGATCTAATTACATGAGTGATCAAGGCTGGAGTAAGTGCACCGAAAACCTACACCACTGACACCTATCTACATGATGTGAAAGACAGGCAGCCAGGAGGTTCAGGGGAGCCCTTCAACCTCTGCTTTACTAGAAGGTGGCATGTACGCCCATTTATTTCCGGAGCTGCTAAAATATTGACGGATGCGTGCACAGTTAGAGGGCAATCAGAGGAGATTAAATGCCACAGCATTAGCCGTTATAGGGCAATCCCTTTCCAAGAGTTCATGTGCAGGATTTTCTCATTCTTGTCTCTGGTGGTTTCCTCAGGCATGATCTTCATTCCAAATAAAAAAATCTTCAAGTATCAAACTACCTTTACCCATCAAATAAACCAGAGGGTGGGCTTAACAGGGGCTTCTAGGAACTGCAGGGCTCCTCAGAAACCCAAATAGGAATGGCTCAGCTAACGTTGTTGAAAAAGTAACTAGCTATGCCTAAAAATAACCATCAAGTAGCTACCCACTGCTGTGTGCGATATAGAACGATGATGTTTAAATATTAAGAACAGCCTGCATTATAAAACACAAATGTCATTGAGATGTGACTACTAGATTGCCAAAGGAGAACTTATTTGCATACACACATTCCTGTGCCTGCACGACAGGATATGCAGGGAGAATGCCACTCTAAGGCATTAGTTTTTATTCTGTGGGTGTAATAGGGTCTCCTAATTTTGCTAATTGTATCCTGTGGATCTCACAAGGAAGCTAAGAATCTCTTCGGGGATAGAACCAGTTTGGAGGAGTCCCTACTGCACAGCATACGGTAAACAAAATAAAAATAGCTTGCCGTTCTTGTTAGCCACATCGCGCATTATATAACCAGCTTCTTCCGACTGGCTTTTTTTTTTTTTTTTTTTTTTTGCCCTTACTACACTTCAGCAATTTCCCAACCTTCCCAAGTATTTATATTACCCTCTTATCTGTAAAATTATATACCAAGAAAGCAAAACAAAACAGCAGCCACGGGATCGAACCGAACACCATCGTCCTTAGAAACTGATTTTTTTTCTTTTTGGTTTTGTTTTGTTTTCTAGCAGAGTCTCGATCACCACCCTACTTCCACCCCCCACTAAGGTTCTTGCTCAATCTCCCTAGAAAACCTGAATTGTTTCTTCGCTACCAGTCAGCCCCCTACGTGGTCTGAAATAAAATGAAAGCACAGGCCACAGAGTTTAAGGAGGCAGCCTGGGGGCGGGGGGCTGAAGAAGGGTCGGGGCGCTGCAGAGTCAGCCAAGTGGCCGTGAAGGGTCCCTTCCCTTTCGAGACTGCCCTCGACCCCCGCCCGGCGCGCGCGCACAAATACACACACACACACACACACACACACACACACACACACACACTCACCCACACTCACGCCGCGCTCCGACAGCGCCTCACCTCTCGCTCCGCCCGTCCGGCCCCCTTCCCTGCCCCCTGCGGGACCGGCCTGCGCTCAGCGCTGGAACCACGTAGGAGGCGGCGGCGGCGGCCGCGGGAGTGGCAGAGTCTCCGGCCCGGCCCAGAGTGAACGAGCAGCGGGGCTCCAGGGCGCATCCCAATCCCCGCAGCGCCTCCTCCTCCGCCGCCACCTCCTCCTCCTTCCCCTCCTCCTGGCTTCATTCACCCTCCCAGCAGCCTCGCAGCCGTTCACTCCCGGCGCAGGGCAGCGCCTGTCGCGGCTCCTCTGCTCCTGCCGCGGGCGCTGGCGGGGGCGCCGGCCCGGCCTGGGGCGCTCGCGGGCTCCCGGCTCCGGGCGGCGGCGGCTGCACATGATCAGGAAGCGGCTGCACCAACAGGGCGGCGGTGACGGCGGCAGCCAGGGCCGCCACCGCCACTCCAGCCGCCCTCCCGGCACCCGCACACCAGCTCCCCCCTGCGCGGGTCCCGCAGCCACCCCTCTGCGTCCCCCGCCAGGCGCCCGGCCGCGCGCAAAGTCCCGGCCCGGCTGCCGGCGCAGTCCCCTCCCGGCCTGCAGCCGAACACCCGGCGAGGCCGGCCTCTGAGGGGAGACCCCCGCCCCGGGGCGCCAAGGCCAGGCGACCACTCGCAGGGAAGTCCAGCCCTCCCTGAGACCCCCTCGCTCTCACCGCCCCCTACGGGGAGGAGGAATGGAAACGGGCGGCGGGGAAAGGGAGACTCGGGGCCGCCGCCGCCTCCCCCTGCGCCACCCAGAGGGAGGAGGACATGGCTCTGCACTCGCAGCCGGACCGGCAGCCGCTGGAGCCGGGCGCCGCCGCCGCTCTCCCCGCCTGCGCCCCCGGTCGAGGCGCGCCCCCTAGCCCGGCGGGAGCCCACCCGGCCCCCGGCAGCCCCCCTGCCGGCCGCCCTTGCGCCCACAGTGGGGGTGTCGGCCCGGCAGGCTGGAGCCGGGACGGTTGTATGTATACACACACACATACACACACGCACACACACACACACACACCACGACGCGTCGCTTTCCTTCGCTCCTCTTCCAGCTGTTTTTCGTGCAGCCGATTGGGGTTTGGGGTTTGTTTGCTGGTTGTTGTTTTTGCCCCTCTCAGGAGAGTGGGGGAGAAGGGATTTTAATCTAAATAAGGGGAGAAGGGGTTGGGGGAGGGGGAGAGAAAGAATCAGAGGAGGAAAAAAATAGCCACTTACTGTAAAGTGTAAATGGATCTGGGGTTGCGTGGGGAAGGGGGGGGCAGAGGGAGAGAAACAATGTCTTGCGGCTGCTGTTGCTCTGGCTGCTGCTCCACGGGGCTTGTTTTGGATCCCCCTGCAGTGAAACAGGTCCTGTACGGCTCCGCCACTGTAGTAGAAATGATGTCTGCGGTATACTCTGCTCTCTCCTCCTCCTCCTCCTCCTCCTCCTCCCCCTCCTCCCGCTCCCCTCCCCTCCCCTCCCTCCGCCTGCCCGCCCTCCCTCGCGCTCTCTCGCGCTCGCTCGCTCGCTCCAGTATGTAAATGTGTAATAGAAGCCAAATATGGAGCAGTTGGCTGCCGCCGCCGCAGCTCAAGGATCCGACTTCACTGGGGCGGGGTGGGGGGGGCACCCTCTGGCGGGCGGCCCGGCGAGCCGCACAGAGCACCGCTAGCGCACAGCGCGGCGCCTGGCCCGCGCCCTTAACCCTTCGTTCGGTGCGCGCCGCGCGGGGAGGCGGCCCCGGGGAAGCGGGAGCCTCTCCCGAAGAGTGGCTCGGGGTGGGGGTGGGGGCAGGGGAGACACGGGCTGGAGGGCACAGTTCCTTCCAGGTTTGGGAAAGGGGCGGAGAGCTGAGGCGATGAGGTAATTTGAGCGGTGACCGGTCGGTCCTCGCGCGCCTCCCTTGGTCCCTGCACCTAGTTGAAGGGGACAGAGCGACAGCGGGGTGCAACTCAGGCAACCTGGGGGACTCCCCCAAGGGTGTCAGGCTTCAGCTCCGAGCCAATGAAATACCCAAAGCGGAGGGGAGGTCGGCCAGTTCTAATCCCGACGTGCCCTTGGTGCCCGGCGCTCGGAGAAGCGTCTAAGAGGGCTCACTCTGATCATCAGCTGCACCTTAACCCTCAAACCGGTGTCGCTCCGGCGTTCCGGAGCCCAGGCGCAGGGGCCGCGGGGATCGCCGTTGCCTGCAACTCGGGAAAGTTTCAAGGGTCCCCACGACTGCACATGCACCCTCACCTTTTCCTGCCTGCGAAAGCCGGCGATCCTCCCTCCTTTCTCTTTCTGCAGGTCCGGAAATCTGCTTTGGGTATTGAACTACTCAGCTCTATCCTTGATAGAAGACCCGCGCGCTCCTCTCGCAGCTAATTTGGGATCATTAATTTAATCGGAAATGAGGTAACCAGTGTAGGAGACAGGGAAAGCAAACCGAGCATCAAATGGCAGCTCCCGAGGATCCACGCCGGAGAACTTCCTCTGGACTCGATTTTTAAGTGCGGTCCTCCACTTCCCCCATCCCGTCCCCTCCGCCTGTGCCACCGCCAGGTGTGAGCTCCATGCGAAGGAATCTTCTTTGGAGGGGTGCACCTTGCCAACAGGTGTGGCACCTGAAGGAAGAGAAGGCACATCTATCCAGAGGGAGCTCGGTGCGGCGTTCTCCTTGTTGCAGATAATTCTGGAAGACCAGGAGGTGTCGGGGCGGCATTTGACCTCCTTCAGGTGCTTAGAACTAAGCTTCTAGAAACAAGATTCCTCCGCGTAAATTTCTCTCTGGAAGCCACCACTATTGACTGTAAGCTGTATTTGAGAGACCTTTTGGCTGGGTTTACTTATGACCTAACGGTTAGTCACCAACTGAAGCAGGACACAGAATCACCAAGAGAAGTGTGTCAGTTTTTAAACAACTCTGTATTGTAGAGCTAACGTGCTTTGGAAATAAAAATAAGCATACAAATGAGGAAGGTGTAGAGCCCTGGAAATATTTTTTTCTCACATTTTGAAATACCATGCACATATACATGGCTATTTAAATAGAACTACTACTGTTCACTTTTACTCGTTTCTACCACTTTTTTTTTTTTTTCATTTAAAAATCAATGATTGTTACGGCTTTAAACCTCGGGTTGGTCTAAAGTGACATTGTCGGTCTCATTACAGCCTCTAGTGGACAGCTAACATTAGTTTCCTGAAAAGGCTCTGCCTGATTTTGTTTTGTTGACAAGATTTGTCAAGGTGAAGGTTAATATTTCAGAGCATAATCGGGTAATACCTCTTCCCGCCCCCCACTTGGCAAAGCCGACTTCTGAAAGAAGCAGAAGCTTGTTGACTCTGCGTGGAAAAGACGTATGCTTTGTGCTGCAGGTATTATTATTACTGGCCTGTGAATAAACAGAGAGCTTCTGCTATTCATTTCAGTTTTAGACAGCTTTCATAAAAACTAAATTCATCTAAAATATTTTTATAACAGAAAATATTGGTTGCCATGTTTTTGGCTTAACTGAGATGTTTTTATTCCAACTCATAATCTGCAAACTGTCCAATCCACCTCCACTCTATTTTTAGACGTCTTACATTTAGAGAATTTTCAGTAAAAAAAAGAGCTAATATTGTAATTATTACATTGGCACGAGCAGTTAATTTACGTTGTTTTAACAACCTTAAACAAATTAAAATACATAATTCAGATTAGAGTTCGTCGATTAATTTCAATGTTCCCTCAAGGAAGCTAAATATGTATATTACCCAAACAGTAAAAACAAGTAATAAGAAATGTGTCATTTACTTTCGTAGCCATTAAGATTAAAGCCATAAACTGTCCCTAAAATCTGTAACTATTTCTTCCTGCAAGGTCCAACATAAACACCATACTCATGAAACAGTTTCATTACGTTTGGTACTAAAATGTTTTGTTTTCAGATGGCAAAATATTAACTGTACATTCACAAATAACAGACACTGATTCTTTAAAAACAAGACTTTCTCATGCAAATAAAAATTCAGTAAAAAAAGGGCAGAGCTTTCAAGAAGCCAGTAGGCAAATATGTAGTACTATAGTCCTCACACATGTCATATTATATTTGTACAAGCATTAGTCAACCTTTGAAATTAAAGAAATTGAGAAATAAGGCCTGATGACCCTTACTCTTAACCTGTGTTCTAGATTGCTTAAACACCATGAAAAATACTTTTAAGCCCTTACGTCTATTTTACTGTTTTCATGGTATCTACTCTTAAAGGTTTAAAATGAGTCAGCAAGTATATATTATAGCATATAATTATATATTACACCCTTATTTCTTAAAGTGTAGTCCTCAGAGTAGCAGCAGCAGTGGCATCTAGGAGCTTTTTATACATTCAGAATCAAGGGTTCCACCCTAGACCTAATGAATCAGAATCTGCCTTTGCACCAGCCCCCAGGGTGATTCCTAAGCACATTATAGTGTGAAGAACACTGGTCTATACTACCAGGCTCAGCCTAGATGAATTTGGGCACAGGTGCAGAACTTAATTATTCTATTTAGTTTTTCTTCCTTATTATTAATACCTTTTATTAATTTGGGCTTTTCAATGAAAAATTATTACATCGCATGCTTTGGATAAATCGTGCTTCATTACAGAGGAGCCCTGATTTATGCACAAATTTGCATCATTGTTGCCAAAAGAGAACACTCTACTGAGGAATGTGGGGTCTTGAATGTTAATGTTTTCTTCATGGCAGCAGAGGGAGCACAAGAGTGCTTAATAAGACCAGTGCACAAGGCCCTCCAAATTGTGACAGATTTTAAATTGTAGTGTATGTTTTCCTCGGAAGTAGCCTGTTATGTAGTTCAAAACAAAGCAAAACGACCAAAACAAACAAGAAAACACAAACAGCTTACCAGGTTATAACAACTAAATAATTGAACAGATTGGAAGCTAAATCAAGTAAAGATATACTTCTTTAGAGTTTTAGGCTTGAATTCTTAAGAATGAAAAAAATGGACCTCAAAAGTCAAAAAGATGTCTTAGCTTTACTGTAGTCAAAAATAAAGATAACACAATACAGAATAAGACAACCTTAAGAGTAACTCATGTTTATCTAAAAACGGAATCAATTCATTTAATCCTACATCAGGTACATTAATTTCATCTGAGGTCAAACATACTGGTTAAAGTATATGCACTTTTTACCACGTTTACTTTCACAATAATTTTAGGGGGCCTGTCAATGCTTGCAGTGGTGAGAATTTAGGTTTCAATTATATCTATGTAGCATTTCGTACTTTTCACATCTCTTTTGTATTAAACCCGCAAAAACTCCCTTGAGGTAGATAAGATTCGTAGTAAAAGCTAAGCCTCAAAAAAGTTATGGAACCTGTTCATGCTTTCATAACATTGAGTCATTTAATTGTTTCCTTTGAGGTGTTCGTAAATGGAGGAAATCATAGAGGTTAAAGATCCAGTAGCATGTTTTTCACAGTTTTAAAGGTTTTTCAAATTTACTATCAGTGAATATTTGATAATTGAGTATTTAAATAAGAGATTAAGAATAAGACTATGTCTTAATTCTCAGATTGCTTTTTATGTATTTATTACTTATTTACCAACAGCCATTTATTGTACATCTATAATCACTAGGCCCTGATGATATAAAATTGAGTCAGACATCTCAATCTGCAAGGAGTTCAGAGCAAAACAAATCTTACCTTTGGGAAAATGTTAATTTTTATCATGGTGAGACACAAAGATTCATAGCTGATTGATCCAGCACCCTGCAGAATCTCATCAATCAGACTTCCAAATTTATGAGAATCACATACTAGAATCACTGAAAATTTGGGAGATGGGCAGGCAATTGTATAAGTCTTGAGCAAAATTTGACTTACAAGCTAATATTAATATTTCAAATGTGTAAAATTGTAAAACAAAGTGTAAAGATATGTGTATTTTATCTGAATGTCTTCCCCATCAAAAAATCATAAAAGTAAGTTAAAGTGGTAAACATTTATTTATTTTTATCTTTTTTAAAGTGTTAAAAAGAATTTCCTCCCACACTAAAGAGGGTTTGCCAAGATTGTGCCTGGAGCAATTTGTTATGGCTGTGTAATAAATCCCGGAAAGTTTGAATTTTTAATGGAAATGCTGACAGAATAAAGAGGGTGTGATCCTACATATGTCATTTAAAAATCTGAGCAAACCATAGTGTGCTTGCAAAACAAATATATTTTCCTTAGATTGCATCCCAAATAAAGCTGGTAAGACCAGAAAAGGAAAATAAACTAAAAACAAAAGTGAAAACCACTCGCACAATAGACTGTGAGGTCAGCTTACCACACCCAGACTAAAGTCACTGGCCTCTGCACAGAGTTTCTTAAAGGACATGCTTATGACTCATCTTTCTTGACCCTCTACCGAACTGAAGCAGGACAGACTTCCTGGTAATAAAAATGACATCACCAATATTCAAGAGTGGAATTAAAATCCTTGTATTTAAACATCTGCCAACAATGTACGATTTAATAGTACCCACCTTCGGCTATTTCAAATAAGACTCTGTCTACAATTAAAAACAAAAAAAAGTACTTTCTTATAGGTCTGCACTATCCAATATGGCTATTGAACACTTTAAATGTAGGTAGACCAAACTGAGATGTGCTGTGTGAAATATAACTCAGATTTTAAAGACTTGGCTAATATATGTACATGCACACACAGTATCTCAAAAATTTTTGTATTGATTAAATGTTGAAATGAAAATATTCAGAATATATTGGGTTAAATAAAACAGATTGTTAAGCTTCATTTTACCTGTTTCTTTTTACTTTTTTCTTAATGTGGCTACCATAAAATTTAATATTATATTTAATAATATGTGTGAAACAGTTGCAATGTTATATTTCCAATGGACAGCACTGATATAGATAATGGGGCTTAGGAGACACAGGAATGAGTTTTAAGAACCCACAATTGGAGACCTTAGGATCCTAGCATGGCTCTCTGCAGTAAGTAGTAGATAACTTATTTTTCTACCTTCCTCACATTTCTCCTTTGCGATGTGTGACATGGACCTTTCCCTCTGTTACAATGATCTCTGAGAGTAAACTGTCAGCAAATGCATAATCTCACTGGTAGATCTAGTATGGACCTGCAAAACAAAAATTTGTGAGGCTCATCTGTGACTTAGTCTTTTGGGGGACACTGTAGTACTTTGCCACCCTAGAAGGCTGATGGAAAACCTATGCTCTGTTTTAGAAAGCCCAAGTATTCTAGAGTTACAGCTGGCTTTGCTGCTCATGGCTAAATGGTTTTGGGCTGATACCTTCTAGTGACAGATGGCTTAGAACATTGATAATGAAAATGGTATAATTTGCTGCTAGCCAGGTGCAGTGGCTCCCACTTATAATCCCAACACTTTGGGAGGCTGAGGGGGGAGAATCATTTGAAGCCAGGAGTTTGAGCCCAGCCTGGGCAACATAGCAAGACCCCATCTCCACAAAAAATTTTAAAAATTATCCAATTATGGTGGCACCCCTCTGTAGTTCCAGCTACTCAGGAGGCTAAGGCAGGTGGAGGGAGGCTGAGGCAGGAGGATAGCTTGAGCCTAGAAGTTTGAGTCTGCAGTAAGCAATGATCATGCCACTGCACTCCACTCTGGGCCACAGAGTAAGACCCTGTCTCTAAAATAATAGTAATGATAACAATTTGCTACTTAACTAGAAAACACATCAAGGCCTCCAAAAGGAAATGTGTTTTTTAAAAAACCTTTCTAATATATTTAGTACAATAGAATGCTTTGAAAGAAAATGAGATGGTTTTTAACCCCGCTTATTTATTTTGCAGGCAAGACCTCAATATGTTTTCATCAATGTAACTCTGACCAAGATTGAATGTAAGGCAAAAATGTCATAATTTATGGGCTTAATCGTCTAAAGAACATAGCTCTTCTTACATGAAATGAAAACAGCGAACATTTTAAGGCTTAGAATGAGTGAGTTGAACTTTGCTTGGTATTGGCTGGGAGCATTTGGAAATCTATTAAAAGCATTTCGTTAACAACTTGGCGTTTTGTCTCCTCAAAAGAAATACATTTTCCAAATTAAAATCAAAGCCAGAAGCCACCGCTGTTTGAATTTAAGGTAGTGGCAGGAGATGAGTTGTACTCATTAAGCTGAGGGTGTCTTCAAAATAAGGACACGGGCAACAACAGGCTACAAAAATAAACGTCAGATTTTTATGGAAGGAGTGAAGCAAAGTTCTTTGTTGTTCTAACTTCATGACATTAAAATACACGGCTATAAGCTCTCTTAGTTACTTTATTTTTCTTAAGTCAATATTGGCCAGAAGAAGCTGATCCGAATGAGGGTCAGAGTTTAAGAAAATTATTTTATGAGGAATTTACCAAGTTTACCCCAAAGAGGCAGAGTTAGAGAAAAATGCATTGGCAAACTTTGCTTTTTGACATAAATAACTAGAGTTCACCAAGGAAACGACCCGTGTCAGGATTTCAGCGAGGGTTGTCAGGCAGTTTGATATTTGCAGAACTCCCTTCTGTCGGGCCTCTACAAAGTTTAACTGCTGGGAGACCTAGGAAGCTCTCAAGACTAGTGACTGAAGATACTGATTTGCTTTGTGTCAGTGGCACAGACACGGAACGATCGCTACCGCCGCAGTTGCTTTCTGACAGGGCAGAATAATAGCACTCAGGCTAAACTGTAAATTACAAACAATCCCTTTTTAAGTACAGAATGAATGCACAAAATGGAAGACCCTGTCAGCTAGAATACGAGTAAATCAAGTAGAAGAAGACAAATTATTCAGTCTTACCACTGCAGCCAAATTTTTATTCTGCTAACTGTACTGTCACGGGAGAGCTTTTCTTCTTTGTCAGATGTTAAGAGAAATTAATACATCATAATTATAATAAATGTATGAGGCTTGGGCCGTGTCGCCTCTAAAAGCCAATCAAATTACATGATCCGTTCCCCACGCCCACCCCTACTCCAGTTTAAGAGTTGTAGCTTCAATACCAGCAGTAAGAACACGGGACCCCCAGCAGGCCCGGGGCTAGCTTTTCCCGCAATTTCATGATTACATTGCTCCGCCTCTCGTCTCGCTAATTCCTTCCCCTCACTACCGTCTCTCCCCTCCGCCCAGCAATGAATCATCATGCCTTTAAAGAGATTTAGATGACCCAGTGTGAACTTTGCTGGCATCCTGGACATTCTTATGCCAAAAAAGGGGAGTTGCTCTATGACAGAAATCTAGCCAGACCCGGATGCAGAGCTCAGAGGCAGCAAGCTTGGGTGCTTATCTGGGAAGATCGACGAGGAGTTAATTTTCCCAGATCATGGTGGGGATTCAGCATTGCATATCTCAGTTCACAATCGGGTTTTTAAGAACCCAGTTTGGCCCTTTGTGCAGAAAGGAATATATCAGAGAAAAAAATGTTGGCAGATCTCCTTATGCAATCAGGGCAAAGGAATTTATACCACATTCAGCCCTTTGATTTCTCCAGATCTGGTGGAGGGTGGGGTTTCCATATTTGTGCTTTGGCAGATGTGTCCAACAACTAACTCCTCCTGATATTTGCTCCCAGTGTTCTTCCAGGTTGTCGTGTGCTTATTTGTGCATTTATTAAAACCAGAAACATTTTTGCCCCTTCATTTTTTTCAATACTCTGAGTAATACAGGTTAAGTAGACAACATGGGCCTTGCCTTTAAAGTCTTTACACTCAAGGAGGTAAAGCGTGTATCGCGGAAATAGCATTGCGCTGTAGTATTAATATATACTTTCTATATGGAAAGGCCTTTCTTTCTTCACCCCCTCCTCTTTTTTGCATGGAGATTTTATCCTCATACTTTTGAGATCCGGCTCAAGCATCAACAGTTCTGTGAAGTCTTTCTTGATTATCACAAGAATCTGTGGCTCTGACCAATGTGTGAGTCAGAGAAGTGCTATTTTCTTATTCTTTTTATTTATACAATATTTTTTTAAACCTCTAACCGAAAAAATCAGGGCCATAAGCACAGATGGAGAGAGTCTCTTAAGTGAGAGCCTCTCTTATCAGAATACTTCCTGCTACTCCCAAACTCATTTGACCTCCGCTTGTAATTTTAGCATGCAACTGTTCTTCCTTTGTTTAGTGCTCCAATTATGTGATTCTTCTCCACTGATCAGTTCTTCCTGTGACTTCTCATTGCCCTCTGCTATGAGTTGAATTGTGGCTCCCAAAAAACACACTGAAGTCCTATCCCTGGTATCTATGAATGTGACTTTATTTAGGAGTAGGATTTTTGCAGATGTAATTAGTTAGGATGAGGTCTTTCTGGATTAGGGTGGACCCTAAATCCAATACAACTGTTGTCCTCATAAGATGAGAAATCACAGACGAGACACAGGAAAGATGGTCACGTGAAGACAAAGGCAGACAAATGCTGCCACAAGCCAAGGAAAGCCAAGAATTGCCAGCAACCACCAGAAGCTAGAAGGGGTAAGGAAGGCCTCTCCCCTAGAGTTTTTCAGAGAAAGCATGGCCCTGTGGACACCTTGATTTCAGGCTTCTAACCTCCAGAGCTGGGAGAGAATAAATACCTGTTCTTTTAAGCAACCCAGTCTGCGGTACTTTGTTATAGCAGCTCTAGGAAACTAATATGCCCTCCTTATGAGACCCTCGATTACAGGTCTGTTGCATTCTACTTTCTTCCCTTTATTTATATGTATGGCCCTATCTCTTTCCTGGTAATAAATTCACAGGTAATCTATTTTGCATGTATGTTTGGTCTTGCACTCATGACAATACCAATAAACAAAAGGACCAATGGAATTGGAAAATTATAGAGAGTTCTAGAACCACCTTCCCATCATCCTGGAAACAACATCTGGCTCCTGGCCCCAGGACTCAGAGGTGTCTGAGAGAGCACAGGTACAGTAAGTACAGTCCCCCGCTGGCCACAGCCCAGCCTCAGCTCAAAGGTCCTCTGCAGGCCTCCCTAGTTCCCTCTGCTGGCGCCAGGATGCACCAACAGCTTTCCTCTCCAGAAGTGGCATTTCGGCGTGTGGGGCTGGGGTGTAGAAGAGACAAAAAACTAAATCATTTGGCATTGAGGAAATCGTTGCCAATTATTTAACTTCTTTTTAACTATTCATTTGAGTGTTATAAAAGGGCTTGTGAAAACCTTTCTGATTCTCATTTAAAACAACTAGAAGCCCGTTTCAGGAAGTTTCCCTCAGCAGGTAGAAGGAGGCCTTACGCTCAAGCCCAGGATCCCGAGACATCTGTCCTATTGAGAAACCATGAGAAGTATACCAACACATTTTCACATACAAATCTCAGGAAATGGCAACTCCATCCTTCCAACTGTTCAGCCAATGAACCACTGGAGTCATCTTGACTCCTTTCTTTCTTTCATACCCCATACTCGGTCTGCCCAAAAATCCAGTTGGCCGTACCTTCAAAATACAGCCAGAATCTGACCATTTCTCACCACTGGGACTGTAACCATCGGAGCTAAACCACCACCATCCTTCGTTAGGATTACTGCAGTAGGCTCCTAATTGTCTCTCTGCCCCAACTAATACCAGCCCACACCACAGTCTCGTCCGCATCAGGTGGTGCCACGATTCTGCTCGGAACCTTCCAATGGATCCTCCATTCCACTCACAGTCAAGTCAAAGCCCTTCCACAGCCTACGAGGCCTCCTGCAGTCAGGTTGCCCCCAGCCTTTCTGATCTCATCTGCCACTGTCCTTGCTCCCACACCTCCAGACTCACTGCCGTCTTTGCTGGTAGTCAAGCAAGCCAGGTGCTCTCTTGCCTCAGTCTTCCTACTGGCTGGCTGTTCCCTCAGCTTGCAATGCTTTTCCCTCTAGTATTTACTTGGCTCACGCCTTTATTTTCAGTCTTTTTTCTAAGAAACAACTCCCCACTGAGGCCTGCTGTGACCTCCCTACCTAAATAGTATTCCCTGACTTTCCTGACCCACCTTGCCCTGCTCATTTATTCTGTAAATGTATTGCCTTAGGACATTCTATATATATGACAAATACATCTATATGGCATTTACTTTTCTTATTTGTTTATTATCAGGAGGGCAGGGACTTTTTTCTGTCTTATTTATCTAGAACAGTCATTGGCGCATGATGGACACCCACTAAATATTCATTGACTATTAAATGAATTAACAAATTAATCAATCATATATTCTAGCATGTACTGTGTACAAATCCTTATCAGCTCCAACACATGATTATCTCACTATAAGTTAATCCAAAACAAATCCATCTTGTTCAAGCTATAGTACATGTTCCATTGGCTTGATTTTTGCCTTAATTATGTCTGGTACGACTATTAAAGCTGAGTTGGAATGAACTGAGTCTCACATTCAGGCTTTGCAGACGTCATTTCATTTATTCTCCGCAATGATACAGTGAGGTAGAGATCATGATCCCCACTTCTTGTGTAATTAAACTGAGGCTTAGAGTTCAAAGGAACTGCCTATGGTCCAAGATCACCCAGCACTGGTTTCAAGGTGAAGCTATCAACCTATGCAGCCTAAGAATTTTTAACAAGTCATTACTTGAATGAAATAGGACAGTTAGCATCATAACACTACATTCCAGTATTTTGGCTAAGAAACCATTTTTAATACCAATCTCTATTTTTTAGAGTATATTTTTGAGTGAAAAATACTTGTATCTCAGAAGTTACAGCTAGTGATTCTAATTGAGAATTGAGTATTTCTCCATAAGCAAAATGGTTTCAGATCAACCTAAGTGGTTTCCCAACTAACAAAAGTATATTCCAGCTTGTGATTTTTCACCCATGCTGCTACATGGGCTGGAAAAGATTCTCATTTGAAGTCCATGCTTGCATTCCCAGAACCTTTCCTATTAAAAATCTTGCCTCATATCGACAGCATCCATTGTGATAAGGACCAAGTAGATTGTAAAGGACCGATGTGAATTCTCTAGCCTAACTTAAAGACTTAATTCCCTTCAGTTAGCCTATGCTTGACTTCTCTTGTTCTAATCCCAAGTCTCCCAGAGTCCTCTGGGACCAGAACCCAAACATAGGGTCTGAAAGTGGCCTGGCTACACAATAAGTGCAAAACACTACAAGCTCTTCACAGCCTCACTCCACTTTAGATTTAAGGGAAATGATCCTAGAAGCTGAAACAGACCAGAGTTCAACAGTCTGGGAAATTTGAAGAAGGCAAAAAAAAAAAAAAAAAAAAAAAAAAAGAGCCCTGCATTTGCAGAGATGTGAAGAGAACCCGGCTCTCTGAAGTTGGAAGGAAGTGAGAAGACCCTATTTGTGGCTGCAGGAGAGGAAAAGAAAAGAGCCCCGCAAGGAAACTACCAACAGATGGTAAATACATTTTTAATTCTTCTGTCATACTGTGTGGACTTGTGCACATTTGTCCTGCTGTGTTAGGCTCCCGAAATAGCTAGCCATGGAATTGCAGAACAGTTCTGCTGCAATTTGAGATTTAGGAAACCATGCTAGCTGACAAAACAGGAAGGGCTCATAGTAGGATGGAGTGGATTTGCTCTCAGTTTGCAGCTCTTCAGTGTGGCGTGTGCTGTCATTCTTAGTGCAGGAAAATTCTCTCACATGTCAGGTCTTATTGGTGATGTTTTGCAACATACTATCTCAAATTGCCCTCTGAGCTCTAGTCGTAATTATTAAATGTTGACACTTTCCATATGATAACTCTCAAAGGTTAAGGAGAGTGAGATCCATTTATTTATGATTCCTAAGTCCCCCAGGGAGCATCACAAACACATGTGACAGCCCAGAGTTCCTTACCTAGTCTTCCTCATGCTAAAAAGTTTTGGCATAATGTTCCCGTAGAACACTGTGGGAATTACGATGCTAGAAAAAGGACGAGATACGATCGTGGGTTGCTCTACAAGGAACCTAAAGAGGTAGGATGCTAAAGTACATCCAGTAGACTTTGCAACTGAGAAGTGACAGGAGGCTGGTAACAGGAAGGAGGGAGTTAGATTCCCAGTCCCAATCTCAGTGCATACGTGAAAAGGAAAAGAGCGTTGATGAATACAACTTGAGGCAGAATAATGAGGAGAGATTATTACTTAATCATAGTCTAAAAATGTAACTATGCTATACCATTTTATTAGAACTGGAAGAATCCTTAGAGAATCTAGTTCAATTTTTTTTTTTTTAATTTTACAGACAAGAATCTGGGCCAAAGAGTTCTAAGAAATTGGCAAAGATTACACAACTAGTTAGTGGCAAATTCAATACTGGAACCCAAGACATCTCTCTCAGTCCTGTGTTCTCCTCTAGCACTCACAGAAGGAGGGCACTGCTGTGATGAGCAAAATCCAATTCCAGAAGACTTTGATTGTGGCAGCTGTCACACTCGGGTTCTTATAAAGCAAGAGGATGGAGTTTCTGCCTGGTCTGTGGGTGTCTGGGAAACTGATTGATATTCTTTATAGGTAAAGTTTTGAGCTAAAATAGATTTGTTAATTTCTGTCCGAAACCCCTGTGGACTGTGTCTAGATTATACAGCTACCACACTGCTGGGCACAGCTGGGACCCTCTTTTCATGAACTAGCAGGGAAGACCGGTAGATGAGGATTAAAAAGCTTTGGCAGAAGAGAACAGGGAGCTTTTCACAATTCCTTCCCACCCAGTGCCTTCCTGGTCTAAGAATTTCTCCCAACCTCTTCTGGAGAGAAGGGTAGGTGGGAAGAAAGGGGATTTTTATCTTCTTAGTAAAAGAAAGGATAACAAAAACACTTTAGCACTGCTCAATTTGACGAGATCTTGATTTCGCATAGTTTAAGTTTCTGCAAGACTAAATACATTCTTCTTCAAAATGACTTATGTATTCATAGATAACTTTTCCAATGGGTACATATGTAGTTGATTAATAAAAACTCTTCTCAGTCAGCTATTTTAAAAAATATTCTTCTTTTCTGTTTTCTAGAAAGTTCATCAGTAAGCTCCTCAATAGCTAGTTTAGCAATTAAGTTCTCCTAAATTTTGCAATTCTAGTCAGCATTTTGATTTGTAGTTTTGCATACGATTTCAGCAGTATTTTTTCCTATTTTTGTGGTGGAAAAAATTTCACTTGTCGTGTTCACACATGGCATTCTTTGTTTTAGAATCAATTTGACCATTTTGAATATTCTTATAAGTTTACTGTCTATCTCCATGGTCTAATAACAGATTTGGGGGTATGGAAGCATAAGAATTGTATTAAGTGAATTATTTTCAGTAGAGCAGTAATGAAGGCACACTTCAGGTTATTTCATTCCTGTGATCCAAATTTGATTATCTAGCTAATATCACCGGGGACATTTGAAGCTTTAATAATTACAGCTCAAGGCCTTGAAAAAAAAAAAGAAAAAAAATTACGCTGAGTACACATTCACACAGGCTTTTGGAGATGTACCATCTAAGAGCCTGTTTGGCTGCTTTAAAAAATAGATTTATATCAAGATCCCATTTTCAGAGTTCAAGCTCAGTTGACTCTCTGTTTAAAACAGAAACAAAAGCTAGATTTAAACAATTGTTTTGGTTAGAAGGGTTTAGCATTACTTATTTGAAAGAGTGAAAAACATAAGCTATTGATTTTACCTTTCCTTTTGGAGGACGGTTTCAGGATTTTTCCCCTGGAAAGTTTCGAGGCCATAATTCTTGCTAAAAGTGCCCTCTCCCATTATGTGCCAACACAGCTTTGAAGCTGGGCCTGCTTCTAGGTCAAGGGCTCTTTCCCTGTGGCCAGGTGCCAGTTTTATCCTTAGATTCCTGTGATGCTCAGAAATAACTCAACTTTCCAATAAAATCCTGTGTCAGCTCTGTTTTACATAAAAGTGGGTGGCCAGAAGATGTGATAGTCTTTTGCATTTTAGGTGGACAAGGAGGGAACGAAAACATCCATCACCACTGAGAGACAAGTGGAGCCTCCACTGTGGAAGTCAGAGACTGGCTTGGGGACGTCGCACTCACTCTTCCTAAAGCCTCTCCAACCCCAGCACGCGATATTCACACAGAAGAAACACCACAATTACAAATGGCTGTGCAGTGCACTAATCCACGTGTAGCTGGTCAATACCATCCAAGAGTTGAAGAAGTGTCGAGCAGGTCTGCTCTCTGAGGTCAGTATTTCCTCCTTGTAGCAAGAAAAGAAATAATTGAACAAATCACACACAACAACATGGATGAATCTCATAATGTTGGAAAATATAAACAAGGCTAGACATAAAAATAATGCTTGCTGTATTGTTCCATTTGTATAAAATTCAAAAATATACACGTGATAGTAGGTTAAGCCTGTGAGCTATATGCTTTAAGAATGATTTACTTCAATTAAAAAGTTTAAAAATAATATCCTCATTGGGTAAGATAATTTTTTCAAATATTAGAATAGCATTTTGCCTAATTAAACTAATAGATATTTATTATAGAGAAAAATAGAAAATTCAGGTAAGTTCAAGAAAAAAATTACATAAAACCCCATTGTAGGATGATGGAAACTCTCATGCACTGCTACAGGGAGTGTTAATTGCAACAGTTCTTGGTTAACTATTTGGCATTATCTATTAAAGTTAAAGATATGCATATCCAATGACCCAGATTTCCACCCCTGGGTATATATCCAATAGAAATACGTGCAGGTGAGCACAAAAAGAATAGCAACTGTATATATAACAGTCCTAAACTGAAAATAAGCCAAAATATCAATAGTAGAGTGGGTAAGTAAAGTACATATATCCAACTTTGGAATACCACATAGCGCTGAAAATGAATGAACCACAATACCCTCAGCAACGTGAATGAAACTTAGAAACCTCATGGTGAGAGACAAAAAAAATCATACACTCCCCTGCACAGTGCTTAGAGTTCATAAATCAGGAAAAATATAGTATTTAGAAATACATAGTGAAACAATAAAGCAAAGCAAAAAAAAAAAAAAAGATTAGCATAACAGTAAATGCAGTGATAACCTCTTGGGAGGAAGGTGGGCTGTGATTGGGAAGGAGTGGATGGAGAGTTTCTGCCGTGTTCTATGTCTTGACCCGAGTCAATCATGCATTTTTCCAAATGTACATTTCACAATAAATAGTATTAAAAAATCACATGAAACCCAATTATTCAGAGATAGTTATCAATTGAACACTTTGATCTATATACTTCCAGACCTTCTTTAATGCAATATAGATATTCTGTCCACGTTGGTTTGTAGCCTTTAATTTTTGTTGTTGTTGTTTTTGTTAATGATATGCCTTCCTGGAAAAATTCCTCTTTGGGTTTTTTTCTCCCTCCATTTCCATTTCATTTTAACTAAGAGTAAATATTATATAAGCTTTATACCCCTCTGGAAGCCTAAAGCCTACATATTATACAAGCTTTATACCCCTCTGAAAGCCATGGAGTAGCTTTCAGGAAATTAGGTTGCTTTAGCCTAAGCTACATTGATTCATAAACCAATCTACAGGATTTTGCCATAGCTCATGGGAGACTTTTCCTTCTCTGTTAATAATGCCGCTGCTTCAAAAGAGAAAAGCCTCTTTCTACTTCTTCAGAATGTTATCTTTTCAAAACGAAAGGCTGGGCGATGAGGAGGGAAGGCCAGTGGAGAGGGGCCAGGGGGGTTGAGGCAGGGGAGGAAATCATCTTAAAACTGGTCACAATAGGTGCCATGCTGAGCTGAAGCTGACCCTGTCCCAGGCAACAACATGAAGCAGATTTTTGAAGTGATCTAGGGATTAAAAAAAAAACAACTCCACAGTAGTTCTATTGCTTTTTGTTGTCCCTGGGATCGGGCTAGTGTGCTTCCCTCTACCTAGAACACCCTTCCCTTCCCCTTTGCCCAATCTCCAGGCACCCTCCCTGTTTTTCACTGTTTTCATCATCTTAGCTATTACATGGTGGAAGAACCCTTCTATGAGCATCCGAGCCTGGTGGTGACGCCACAAGAGCTCCATGGCACCCTGTCCTTACCCCACCCACCACAGCATTCACTGGCCAATTCTGAAATCGCTTATTTTCTTATCTGCAAATACTTGGCTAATCTGTAAGCTCCATGCGTGCAGGTCAGTATCTGTTTCACCATTGTAATTCTAGGCCCTAGTGCATTTGGCACTTAATAAATATGTTCATTGGATGAATGAAAGACAGTGTGACGTGAGATGGACTTGAGGTGGGCAGGGTTTTAAACCATGCTTCTCCAGCTCTCTCCACCTGCAGAGCTCAGATGGCTTCAGGTGGTCCGACCCGAAGAAACATATTCCAATACGAGATGGTACACCATTCTAAAATCCGCAACTGTTCAGTTTCAAATACCTACTGGTAATAGAGTTTGCATTTGTATAATGTACTATAGGGGTGAGGGGAAATTCGCTCTTTTCCGCAAAAGTTCACTGAAAGATCAACTCACAATTAAGGCAGATTAATAAGAGAAAGATTTATTTAAAATGCACATGGGGAGAATCACAGAGTGATTACTCAATATCCCAGTGAAGTCCAGATGTAAAAATATCTGTCTTTTTGGAGGGGAGAGAAAATGAGAAGAACAGGTAATTCTGCTTAGGGGTGACAAATGGTTGCTAGGGAGGACAAATGGATGGGGAGACAGATTGACTATAAATGATTCTCTTTGCAAATTGAATTAACTTGAGAGACAGGTATTATATTTAAATGATTTGGGCCAGGTCTGGTTGCATTTTTGATTGTTTTGTTTGTTTCTTTGTTTTTTTTCCTGTAATACACTGAGATAACAGGGAGAGGAAGAGAAGTCCATTGTTTTTTTCCAAGGGCCTGTTAATTTCTAAGGGCCTTAATTCAACATATCAAGGAGTCATATTTTGGGGTGAAATTTCATGAGCTTCTTCATTCCCCCTGTCTGGAACTTCCCTAGAAGTTTCTAAAAGCTGAGTCAGTGGCTGTGGAGAGAGCTCTGGTTAGTAGTCAAGGAACAAGAGATCTGAACAAGAAGACAAGAACATAGATTAGAATGAGAATAAATAAGTAGAAAAGAACAGATTTCCCCACACTCCATTAAACCAGTCTCCCATTCTTGGGAACAGGTCTTCATCAATCTGATGGGGGATATTTATCTTGTCTTTTAAGGGGTGTAGATCACAGTCTCTGCTTGCCCTGCATGGTTTTATGTAGAAATAGCATTTTTTTTCACCAATAATTACACAAGCTCCAACCTGTTGGGCTGTCAGGGCATCCAGGAGGTGGCAGTTTTCAAATACAACAGAGGTTAGGCTGTTGACTTCTTTTTTTTTTTTTTTTTTTGAAACAGAGTCTGGCTCTGTTGCCCTGGCTAGAGTGCCATGGCATCAGCCTAGCTCACAGCAACCTCAAACTCCTGGGCTCAAGCAATCCTCCTGCCTCAGCCTCCCGAGTAGCTGGGACTACAGGCATGTGCCACCATGCCTGGCTAATTTTTTCTACATATATATATTTTTAGTTGTCCAGATAATTTCTTTCTATTTTTAGTAGAGATGGGGTCTCGCTCTTGCTCAGGCTGGTCTCAAACTCCTGACCTTGAGTGATCTGCCCACCTCGGCCTCCCAGAGTGCTAGGATTACAGGTGTGAGCCACCGCGCCCAGCAGGCTGTTGACTTCTAACCGAAGTGCTCCCAATGCTTGCATGGTGATATTGAACTCTTGTTCTATTACCACGGAGAGATTCAAAACTGCCTTTTCAATCTTATGAGTTCCAAATGCTGGGCAGAGTCCTGAGCACGAAAAAGAACTTAGAATTCTGATATACAAGTGGTTTTTTAAAAAATATCACATCTAGTATGTTTGCCTGGTACCACTTTATGAATGAAAGAGCCCAAGTTTATGATTTGGCCGGCATTTCAAGTGGAGTACCTGGCAACAGAGAGTGTCAGATAACCAAGTCCACAGCATCCTGACCATCTAGGTGGGAACCACTTGCATACTTGATAGCCACATGCAATAAAAAGACCAGTGTTATTTACAGATAGGGTCAGGTTGGAACCTGTGACCTCCCAGTCTGAAGTTTGCTGTGCCTCTTCTTCTACACTTCCAGTTTCCACGTGTTCCTGCCAGTCTGTGGGAACAAAACAGGTTGCAAAATAGTTGATATAAAACACCTTTGGGCCGGGCGTGGTGGCTCACGCCTGTAATCCTAGCACTCTGGGAGGCCGAGGTGGGCGGATCGTTCTGAGCTCAGGAGTTCGAGACCAGCCTGAGCAAGAGCGAGACCCCATCTCTACCAAAAATAGAAAGAAAATTAATTGGACAGCTAAAAAAAATATATATATAGAAAAAATCAGCTGGGCATGGTGGCGCATCCCTGTAGTCCCAGCTACTCGGGAGGCTGAGACAGTAGGATTGCTCGAGCCCAGGAGTTTGAGGTTGCTGTGAGCTAGGCTAACGCCACGGCACTCGCCCCAGGCAAGAGAGTGAGACTCTGTCTCAAAAAAACAAAAAAAAATAAAAAAAAAAATAAAACACCTTTGATCTGGTTTGGCTGTCATAGGGCTTGGTTTTGTCACCTAACCAAGTCAGGCCAGACTTGGTCTGTCCATATATAGTGTCTGGCAACTTAACAAGGGGGAGTGAATGAACTACCCCAAGTTGCACAGACCTGGTTTATTTATTGTTCATAACATCTGGTGGTGTGATGATCTTTGACATCGTGGGGGCTAGTGTCAGCACCATCTAAGAGGTGCAAGAATGTCATCTGTGGAATTAAACTGTAAAGTTTGATCACAATATTGCCCTAGTGTGTCACCCCGAAAAGATCTAGCATCATCCCTGTTTTCAATGCAGCGGGAAACCTTCCTTGCTGATGACTTTACCTGAGCAAAAGATCATTCTTGAGCTTCCAGAGGTTTTTCTGTGTCCAGTTGACGCACCAGCAGGAGAGGCAGCATGACATATTTTCTCTGGTTGTGGATGCCACATGCTGGTGTACATCCATCTTCCAGACTGGTTCCACCAGGCACTTACCCTGGCAGAAATAAAAGTGAGTTCAGGTTCCTTTGCATTGTCTAGATGTTGGCATAACCAGCAACTAGACTGATTAGTTAGTGTGGCCAGGGTTTGAAAGACTGGTGTAAAGGAATTCTGGGTCTGTGCCTGACCTGCTGGAAAAACAGTAAGGGTTGGTAACAGTAGGGAGTCATTTGAAAGAAGGGTCACAGGGGAAGAGAGAAGAAAGAATGGGATGGGTTGAGGTGATCTCCCCTCAGTTTCCAATGTGCAATCCTCGAAGGGGGAGGCTAAAAGAAAGAAGTGTTTAAGAAGGACCATTTTGGGGAGGCGGGGGATAAAAAGGTAAAAAGGAGTTTTTAGATGAAAAATGGAGTTTCTTGATCCATGATTTTGGGGAAAAGTCATTTACTTCATGAAGACATCTGCTTCAGGGGCCTGGATCTAGCGCTGGAAGTCCTTACTTTCAGGTCACCTATAGGGGTCGTCTTCCAGTTGTCTTGGTGTAGGCTGGCGTGATTCTCGTGAATCCAAGAGGATTTTTCTTCTATTTTTATGGCAACACGAGTAGTGAACAGTGCTTTATAAGGGCTTCCCAACAAGGTGACAGCACATGCCTTCTTCTAAAGACTTTAACGTACACGTGATCTCCTGGTCCAACAGGATGACAAGGCCTGTCAGTTGGTGGAGGCCATGCTCCTTTCACCTGTCTGTGATACGCTTGTCTTAAGCAAGCATAGTTAGCACCTATGTGCAGCTAGTCATGGCATCAAATTGTTCCCTTAAAGCCCCGTAGTGTTCAGTCCATCTGGGCATAGGTTTATGGGTGTCCGTAGGCAGAGGTGACAGAATGCTGTTTCAAAAGGGGGCTAAACTATGTCTTCTAATTGGAGCATTCCAGATTTTTGTAAGGGCCAAAGGTAATGCTTCTGGCCATTTAAGTTCAGTGTCTTGATAGACTTATCTTAAAGTCCTTTCTATTTCTAGATTTTTACATTCCACTTGCCCTGAGGATTAGGGATGATATGGGGTATGAAATTTTAATAAGTACCCCAGAACCTTCCCAAGCAAGTGGTCTATTTCTGCTGTAAAATGAGTCCCTTGATCTGACTCAATCTATAAAGGAATACCAAAGTGAGGAATAATCTTAGTTACTAATTTCTTTACCACTGTTGTAGCATCAACACCCCTAGTTGGATAGCATTCAATCTCTCCACCAATCCGGTAAGCAATAACCAAACAGCGAGAAAAGCCTAAACCTGGAGGTAAATTTATAAAATCAATTCGGAGTGCCAAAAAGGGATAGTCTGGGCCATTGGGGGCCAGCTTCCTCCAGAGATTTGGTGAGATTTACAAATAGTACACTGGCTGGGAAATAATTTGGTCAGAGACATTATAGATCCCAGGACAGTACCAACTATATATATATTTTTTTTTCTTAATTATCCCCCATTTGCACATATGTCCCATGTGATGGGAGATAAATACAAGTAAAAAAAGTTAAAAGAAAGGGGACACAGGGACCCTGTTTGGCCCAATATACAATCTATCTGATACTATAGGTCCATTGGCAATAAGAGTATCAGCAGAAATTAAGAAACGAGATTTTCAAATTGTGCCAGCAGTTGCAATGAGAGAGCAACGGCCAACAGGTCCAGCTGATATCCCACTTGGACTCTCGCTGCTCCTGGGGAGGGTCTCTGGGAGCTCTATCTTGGAACCCACTTTTGACAAAAATTAAATATAACAGAGTTATAATTGAGCAAAGAGCAATTCACACATTGGGCAGCTGAACCAGAACAGGTTCAGAGAGACTCTAATGCTATAGTGTGGTTGAAGAGGAGTCATGGACAGAAAAGAGGAAGTGACGGACAGAGAAGGGAAGTTAGGTGTAGAAACAGCTGGATTGGTTGCAGGATTTGCCTTGCTTATATACAGTTTGAACAGCTGGCCGCCTTTGATTGGCCCAAACTCCACGACTGGCAAAGAGGAAGGAGTAGAAAGGACTGGAGCTGAACGGAGCAGACTTTAGCCAGCACGAACGCTGACAGTTCTACTTTCAAACTTTCAAACTAAAATATCCTTTTACATGAAACCAACAAGGCTTAACTAAGGTCATAACTTAATCAAGCAAGCAAGAGGTGTTTTTAAAGAGGTGGAGAACAGTTTTTACAAGATCCAGAAAAGCCACGAAGCAACTCAAAGAAAGAAAAGCCTCAACAGCCATAAACAAGGTAGAACTCACAACTTTTGTCCAGTTACATTTTCTAGGGTCCCAGTTTTTCAGCTGACCATTTATACATAAATATCTAAAAACCCCGCATGCCTCCACAGAAAAAGCTGTGCACAGAAGAGAAGAGAATCAGTGAATGGAGAAAGTTACACAAGTATCAAAACAGAACAGGCTCATTCCCTGTCCAGGAATCAAACCTGGAATGCTGAGGTGCAAGTGCAGGACTTTAACCATTAGGCTGCAAGGTAAATTGGCCTATGCCACTATTGCCACCGGGGTAGTGTTCAAAGGGTTTTTATCTTTGTTTTAGATCAGATATTTGCTCTTCAATTTTGCCAAGAGAATTTTTAAGGCTAGCCACAGTATTATGTGTCTTTGTTTTAATCTAATTTCTCTGTTAATACAAATAAAGCAATTGTTTCAAATAAGAGCTCTCTAAAACTTATTTTTAAAAATTTAGAAGTCTTTTAGTTTAAAGGATCCATCTTTTGGCCATTAATCTCAATGGCATATTTATTCCAAAAGCAGCTCAATCCAATGCCTTGCCATAGAAAGCCCAGGTGGTAATTTTTCAGGCTTAGCCCACAGAGGGCACTGAGAAGGCAGTTTCCAAGATTCCCAAAAATTCACTCTCAGAAATAGACAAGGTAACAAAGAGGGTAGGCCATTGTAAGACAAAGACTTCCCCTAGAGCTTGACACATCCAGTACAAAGAGCGTGTTGCTTAGAATCTTCCGTGTCTCAGACCCGCGATCTTTTTAGATTGGCCGCCTGTCATTGCTCCCAAAAACACACGCCCCACTGAGTGACAGAGACTGAGGAGAAGATTCCCACCCAGTCACAAGACAAGCTCAGGGACAAATGACAGGATGAGAGGGAAACCTCGAATTTTTTTTTTTTTTTTTTTTCCTGGGACCTGCAGCAAAGTTTGTCTTAATAGACGCCGGTCTAGTCAAAACCTATGGTAACCCTCTTTATGACAGAACGACACGGAAGGACAAGAACAAAAGAAAGCAATGACAACAGCAACAAAAAGACTATTTCTGAGAGGAGAGGTTATCAGACAATATGAATATTCATACCACAAAGTATCAAAAAATCTACCAATACCAGAGTCGCTTTACAAAGAATAGTCACTCACAAAAATCTTGTCACTCGTTAATCTTAACTTTGGAAAGGACGGTGATCTTTTAGGGTCTGCTCAACTGGAGCCCACAGAGCGAGGAAAACCAGGAGTCTGACTGGTAAGTAAGATATAATATCTTACCATGTCGTCGGCTGGGCGGAGTTCCGATTTTCCTCACCGTGGCTTTCAGCAGAGCAGGGCGGCTTTGAGATCCTGCCAGCTATGACAGACTGTGGGGGTGAGGGGAAACTTGCCCTTTCCCCTGAAAGTTCACTGAAAGATCAACTCACAATTAAGGCGGATTAATAGGAGAAAGGTTTATGTACCAATACCGTGTGCATGGGGAGAATCACAGAGTGATTACTCAGCATCCCAGTGAAGTTCAGATGTTTTTATACCTGTCGTTTTGGAGGGGAGGAGAAATGAGGAGTGTAGGTAATTCCGTTTAGGGGTGACAAACGGGGCTAGGGAGGACAAATGGATGGGGAGGCAGATTGACTTGTAAATGACCCTTTTTGCAAATTAAATTAACCTGAGAGACAAGTATTATGTTTAAATGATTTGGGCCAGGTCTGATTGCATCCTTGATCATTTTTTTTTCCTGCAATATACTGAGATAACAGGGAGAGGAAGGGAAGTCCATTGTCCTTTTCCAAGGGCCTGTTAATCTCCAAGGGCCTTAATAAGGAGTCATATTTTGGGATGAAATTTCCTGAGCACCTTCAACTGTTTGACATTTCATTAAGCAAGTGTCATATACCATCTCGTACAATTCCAACGACAAATCCTCTGAGGTAAACTGGGAAGATGTTAACATCACCATTTTGCAGATTGGGAAATTGTCCGAGAAAGGTCAAGTAACTAGTCCCACATCATACAATTAGTTTTTAGAGCAAGCCAAGGACTAGTGACCCCTTAGGTGCTGGAAGGGGAAGCACATAGAGTGCTTGCTGCAGACAAGATATATTTTCAGGTACCAGGGACATTAAATAACTGTGTGACACCATTCTGATTTATTTGTCTTCAGCAGCTATGTCTTAACTGTTGGAATATACCAAGGAGGAAAGATAAGAAGTCACGGGTTCTTTGCCTCCCTTATAAGACAGCGGTTGAAAGACATTAACCTGCACTAACACAAAAGCATTTCTCTGGGGGCTGGCAATGGAGAAAACGGTTTTGGCCCTGATCTTGCCCCTTCATTCTTTGAACATAAGCTCTTTTTCTTGTGGGGGTCTTGGCAGAAGACATGCAGTAGGACAAAGGGGGTGGAGGACGAGAAAGAGAAAGGGAAGACATGATGATGGTGAGGGTCAGACAGGCAAGGGGGGTGGAGAGCCATGGGTGGGGCCAGGGAAGGATGGCGAGTGTGGACTCTCTGAGTTCTGCTACTCTGGAAAATCAGCAGCAGCAGCAGCAGTAGCAACACCAGGGATCTTGTCAGAAATTCAGAATCTCAGCTCCCAACTCAGACCTATCCAATCAGATTCTGCATTTTAACAAGATCCCCAGGTAATTCCTACGCACATAAAGCTTGAGAAGCCCATAGTTGCCCCCAACCAGTCTGAGCCAATCCTGAGCAGTGTCATCAGCCTCAGACCTATTAATAGATGAAACTGGTTTGGTTGCCTAGAGACCTGGAAATCTGGTCGCTCCGTGTAGACTCTGAGTCTCAGTATTCTCTCACCACTTTGGCCAAAGACTTGTGATTTCTGATCTGCCTCAGTTTCTCTGCTAAGCATTTCAGTTCTCTGCAGGAGTTGGATCCTTGCCCTGGACCCCAGCTCCCTTGGCTTGCGTCCTGATTCCCTGCCAAATTCTGGCTCTCTCCCCTTCCCTTGGGTAGCAGGATGTGATTTCCTATTCCCTTGGCAGCTCCTGGGTAGGGGGCTGCTGTGACTGGACTGACCACCTGGAACCGTGCCTGATTTGGAGTATTGTCACCTGGACTTCTTCCAGAACTGTGTTCTGCTGGTGGACAGGACTCACTCAGATATCCACATAGCCTGGCCCTCTGAACTAGTCACACCCTTTGCCAGCTACACACTGGCTTGCTTGGCTGACCCCTGGAGAAGGGTCAGCTTTTGAGGACAAGCTCCATCCCCTCTGTCCCACTGGGTCTTGGTTTTTCCTCCTTCCCATGGGCCTGTGTTGACGTGGTCCTATCCTGCCCTGTCTCCTACAAAAGATGAGGAGGCCAGAGTCCCTTTTCTCTTAACATCTATGACTACAGGACTCCATGGACCTGTTTCTGTGTGTGCCTTGAAATTCCGAAGATTGCCCTTGTAGCTCTTTAGTTAACAGTTCTTCTAAAAGTCCTAGATGACTATTGGTAGAAATAGGCTCAATGATTTTACATAACTTGTACTTTTGGCCCTTTTTCCAAGGTGGAGAAAAACTTCTTTGTTGCTTGTTTTATAAGAACAAAGCCAATCCATATAGAAGCTCAATAACTTCTCTAGTTATCATATAACCATTTCACTTTGATGGTTGGTATTGTACCTCCTGCCATGCTCAATTTATGGTGGTACATTATATGAAGTGTATCACTTCTGCTGTGTTTTAAGCCAGCACAAAATGGCACGAAGTTCAAAATGATCAGGTTGGCTCTCAGTTACGGAGACTAGTTTTTAAATGAATTTTGCTTTCCATTGGTGAATAACAGAGAACTGACTATTTCTTTAAGACTCTTGCATCATTTCTATTCCTAAGAACTGTTCTTGCAGTGATTAACAACAACAAAAAAAGGTAGAAGAAGAAAGAAAACAGAAAGAAAGAAGTGTGGCAGCACCCACAGTAGCTAAGTAATTGTGTGGGTGTAGTTTCCATTATTTATATGCATAACACTTTTCACGAGAATCCAAATGTCTTACAAAAGAAAATACAACACATATTGCAATAAAGATTTGGTAACACAGTAAGATACAAAGAAAACAATTACCCAAAGGAAGATTTAAATCTGACATAAATAATTTGCACAGAAAGAACAGATAAATATCCATTGAATCAATTTGCACATAGAAAGGTATGCACAGGGCGGTGTTTGCCACTTTCAGAAAAGAAACAATATGCAAAATAGAGGTAAAAGATAGTAATAGAAATATGTCTAAAATCATTTGAATGAGCAATACATGCTATTTAATGAAGTCATTGAGTTAGCAGGAATGAATATATATATAAATTTTCCAAAAGATACTCTTGGCTGAGCAAAATCAGAGGTCCTAGGAAGAAGTTACTCAAGGCTAGAAAGAGCAAATGGATAGAAAATATGTATTACCATTAACTATTTATGGCTCATTTTCATTGCATCTTTCTTAAGGTTGAAATTTTTTCAGGATAGACTGTAACTGATAAATTATGAAGAAATTGTATTCGAAGTTTGTGTAAAAAAAAAACAGTTTTGAGGGATATCGTGAAAGTTCTCTTTTAGTTGCTTTCAGTTTTATGTGTGCTTTTCAGTCATTATGTGAACAAGCTTCCAACCAACCACTCAAACTTTCGGAAAAAGGGAAACACAATACAGGGGGAAATACTCCTGGGAAAAATGGCAAAAAATGTTGCAAAAGCTTAAAACATGATGATTATTATTATATATAGAAGTGGTACCACATCATTACTAGTGCTATTACAACATTAGTATGTGTAGTTATAGTGAAACCAGGCAAGCCACTCAACATTACCATGTCATTTGTCTTCTTTATGTCTCTTTTGTTTTCACGAGTCACATAGTGAAATCAACAAATACTACATCAGCCCTCTGAGGATTCAGCTGTGGAAAAAGCTTCCACTTACTCATCTCTAGGGTAGCTATTATTAGCTCGCTCTGGTTCTTTCATACGATACATACCGATGCTTATGAAGCTGTTTGTGTGCTGCTTTTGTCATATTCCTGCATGGGCATGACTACTGCCATGCGGTGCAAGTTCAGACGATGTCATATTGAATTAGGGTGAGCCCTAAAGGACAACTGATGTCCTTACAAGAGGGCCATGTGGAGACACGGGGACACACAGGGAGAAGAAGGCCGGGTGAAGGCAGAGGCAGGAATTGGAGTGAGGCAGTTGCAAACCAAGGAATGCCATGGATTTCCAGTAGTCGCCAGAAGCTAGGAGAGCAGTTTATGCAATGAACTAAATGTTTACATTCCCCCTAAAAATCGTATCTTGAAATACTGACCCCCAACCTCCAATGGGATGATATTAGGAGGTAGGGCCTTTGGGAGTTATTAGGTCACAAGAATCTTCATAAATGTGATCAGTGCCTTTCTAAGAAGGGACACAAGAGAGATTGGTTTTTTTCTTGGCCACGTGAGAATACAAGGACGGTCATCTGCAAACTAGGAAGAGAGCCCTCGCCAGATACCAGATTTGCTAGTGCTTTAATCTTGGACTTCTCAGCCTCTAGAAGTGCGAGAAATAAATATTTGTTTTTTAAGCCACCCAGTCTATGGTATTCTGTTATAGCAGCCCTACCTGACTAAGGCAGCTTGCAACAGATTCTACCTCAGAGCCTTTGAAGGTGGTGTGTCTGCGCCGAAACCTTGATTTTGAACTTCTAGCTTCCAGAACTTGAGAAGATAAATTTCTATTGTCTTAAGTTTGTGGTGTTTTGCTTTGGCGGCCCTAGGAAACTAATACAATGCTCAATCTCCAGATCGTGAAAATAAGTGAGTACTTTAAATTACACAGAAACTTAATATTAGCTTTCCCTTAAATGATGAAATTAAGGAAAGAAAAGGCTACTTGTCACAATGATGTGACAAGTATGTGCCAAAGATGTGATTAAAAATTGGTCATTCTAGCATCACAAGGCAGGTATAACTGTAAAAGAATGAAAGTTTTAGGTAAAACGCACGAAGGCATAGATATCACATTTTAAAGTGGGATATGAGACTCTCACTTTGCAAAATTTGCAAAGGAGATTGTCAAAAACTGATTACATGGTTTTATCTTACATGGCTGATTTAAGTCCCTTGCAGCATAAATCAAAAGTGTATTTAAAAACGAAAACTAGAGATGAGAAGGATTTTTTTTTTTTTTTTTTTTTTTTTGAGATAGGATCTCACTCTGTCACTGAGGCTAGAGTGCGGTGGGGTCATCGTAGCTCACTACAACCTCAAACTCCTGGGCTCAAGTGATCCTCCTACCTCAACCTCCCAAGTAGCTGGGACTATAGGTGCACGCCACCACACCAGGCTAATTTTTTAAATTTTGGTAGAGATGAGGTCTCGCTTCGTTGCTCAAGCTAGTCTTGAACTCCTGGCCTCAAGTGATCCACCCTCGTCGGCCTCCTAGAGTGCCGAAAATATAGGCATGAGTGGAGAGGGTTATTTTATACACAGTAGTCTATGTGCTGGGTATATTCTTCCCCCCTCCCCCCACTCTCATCTTCTTGAGTCTATTAGGGGCAAAGAGAGGGTGAGAGGTTCCCCTGGATCAGACATGGGCTATCTTAACATAGTGAACAAAACTCAACAGAGAAAAGCTGGAGGTGGTACCAGGTTCCTGGAGGCTGAGGAAAGAGTAAGTGATTAGCCATGTTCAGATGTATTCATCCCTTCACAGGCAAATGCAAGTGAAAGATGCCCTATGCTGAGGTATCTCCAAAGAACTTGTACGATACCAGGAGAGGTAACTTTCAATACTTGAGGCCAGAGAACTCTGACGCTAGATCTTCACAAGAGTACCAAGCAGAGGAGAACTGTCCTGCTTCCCTTTGCTCATCTGCCTTCTGGTACTCTGACCCCAGAGAAGTGTGAAATCACCTTTAGAAGGCTGAGGGTGGTGGGCGAGAAAAATAGAAACCCCTATTCTCAGGCTATTCTTACCCAACTGTGAGGCCCAGCTGGGGAGGGGCGGAGCCTAACTAACTTCAAAATTGACTCTAGTTAACAATAATATATTATATGTTCTCAAATGGCTAGAAGAAAGGATATTGAATGTTCCCAACACAAAGAAACGATAGATGTTTGAGATAATAGATATGCTAATTTCCCTGATCTAATCACTAAACAGTGTATGCATTGAAACCTCACTGTGTACTCCATAAATATGTGCAATTATTATGTGTCAATTAAAAAATAAATAAAAAATTAAAAAACATAATTTAACCTTAAAACAAAAACAAAAACCAAGATGGATGGTCTTACTGTTACACCAATTCAGACATTTTAATTACTGACATTTTACTTGGGAAATCTTATTACCTAGAAGTGATCAGAAGAATGAAATTTGTTTTAAATGTCATTTAAGAGCAGAGCAAGAGTTAATTACATGGCATAAATTTAAAGTGTTGCTTTATGATTGATTACATCCTATGAGTCATGCTTGTTCAGAGTAATGATTACATAACTATTTCTAAGTGAAATAGAATAGAACAATTCTTAGTGCCTCCTATATGTTTTTCCTCTATAAATTCACCGCATTTCTGTCTGAACTTTAGAAGATTGCATGTCAAATTGTCCTTACAGAGAATTTTGTCCTTTTTGCTTATTATCAGTAATTATGAAATGTCTGAAGTGAAAAGCATTATTTGATTGGTACATACTACGTGCTCAATAAATGTTGAATTAACAAATGAATGAACAGTAAAGAGAAACACTTACTGCCTAGGCTGTTTATAAACCTGGGATATACTCAAATCCTTTTCTGTTACAGTAAAAAATACCCCAAGTTTATGATTTCCGAGAAATTCCAACCAGACAGTTATGCTCTCCTTATATGCAATTATAAAACCTAAGCATCAGAATGAAACTTAGGAGATGATTTAGTCTAACTCCTTAATTTTATAGATGAAGGCCCAAAGAAGTTTATTAGTAATTTGATTAAAGTCACCTTTTTCAGTAGTGTCAGTGGTAGGCCCGGAGACTGATGCCTGATTCATTGGTGGTGACATTCTCCGGTTTCTGGGCTTCTTACTAACTTGGCCTTGCTTGAGTGACAGTGTAAGCTCTCTTTGTTAGTTGTCTCCTCAATACGTGGCAAAGCTGCACCAAATCACCTCCACCTAATACACAAACATGAAGCATCTACTTGTGCTCAGAACCACACCATACAATTGGATAGACTGAGGACTTAAGACCAGCTACTGCCCTCAGGGAGCTTATAGTAATAGCCAAGTGGGGAAGACAGATGAGAGAAAACAACTACAACTAAGTGTGCCAGGTTATATGATAGGAGTAAACACAGCAAGCTATGGAGACATTTAGAAAAGGCACCTGATCTAGACTTAAAATGTCATGGAGATCTTGTTATGGGAGGTGACATCTAAGTTGAGCCCTGAAAATGAGGAACGTTTAGTGAGCGTTTGGCAAACCCTAAGTACTGTACTATGGAAGTATCACTGAGTGCAAAGCAGAGGAAAGAGACTGGGCTGGCTAGATAATAAGCAGAAGCCCAACATGAATTGGGCCATCCCAAACATGGATTTCAATGCTATATTAAGATGTGTAGGTTGAATATAGTTAATCACAATACATAATATTCAATTGACTTAAAGTCAATCAGAAACTATTGGAATATCTTTTGCAAGGGAATGATGAGGCCTAATTTCTGTGCCAGATGTATCAGTCTCACTGTAGGATGGAGAATGGCTTCGAGAGGGATAATGTAGGCAAAGAGGCCAGTTGAAAAAATACTGAAATAATCCAGGAAATAAAAAATGACAGTAGAGATGGAAAAGACAGAAGAATTTCAGAGCGATGTATTATGGTCCGAATCGTGTCCCCCACAAATTCATATGTCGAAGCCCTAAGCTCTAACGTATTTGGAATGGAGCCTTTGGAGACAATTAAATTTTGATGAGGTCATGAGATGGGGCCCTCATGATGGGATTAGTGCCCTTATAAGAAGAGACACCAGAGCACTCACGCTCGCGTGCGCTCTGTCTCTCTCTGCCCCGTCCCCAGTCCCCTCCTGCCATGTGAGGGCACAGCAAGAAGGCAGCTATCTGCAAGCCAGGAAAAGAGGCTTTGTTGTTACTGAAAGCTTGGCACTTGCCCTCAAGGCCACATCAGAAGAATGAGAAGAAGTGTTTTGAGGAGAAGGAAAGAGAAATTTTATTACTTTGCCAGCAAAGAAGGAAGATGAAGATTCCTGTCTGAAATGCCATCATCCTAATAATAAGCAGAAATACAGAGCTTTTAAAGGATGGGTTCTCAGCTTCAGGCAATTACTGTTCAACTATATTTGATGATGCTGATCGTCCCATCTCCACTGTCCTTCACCAGGTCCAGGCTGGGCTATCTCTTGTTGCACAAATAACAAAAGACTTACCCTGCCCCTCCCAACCACTGGCCTGAGGCAGGGATGCAGGCTTTAGTTCTCAAAAAGGAGTGCGAGATGTGTTAATGAGACAGAAAACATTTTTGCTGTTTTTCCAGGCCATTCCCTCTGTTTGGTTCACCAGGAACCAAACTGACTGACACCTTGATCTTGGACTTCCAGCTTCCAAAACTGTGAAAAAATAAATGTCTGTTGTTTAAGCCACCTAGTGTGTGGTATTTTGCTGTGGTAGCCCAAGTTGATTGAGACACAATGGAAGTGAAATGAAGGATATGGTAATTTATTAGATAAAGGAAATAAGATGAGTGAGGAGTCATGGGTTGGATGAATGTCCTGGCCCCATGTGTAAGGAGAGAAGAAGGCCTAACACAGGTAACATTGGCCGAGAAGGGGGAAACCTGATAGAGACCAAAGAGAGTAGCCAGAGAGGCTAAGGTAACGCAGAAGGTGCTACCGGATGGGCACGTTTCCAAAAAGAAGACAGTGCTCAATTGCGCAAACACTACAGAGATGTCAAGTGAGATAAGGTTGAAGGGTGTCTGCTGGCTTCAGTGATAAATGTCTTTGGAAATCCTGTCAGGAATTTAAATGTTGCGAGGGCAGAAAGGAGACTGCAGTTACTGAGAAGGGAACAGGATGTCATGAAGTACAGATAGCAAATATAGAAAGTACCAAGGATAAGGCTGGCTGTGGAGTGGGGAAGAGAGGTGGAGAGCAATGAGAAGCAAGAGGGATTTTTTTTTTTTTTTTTTTTTTTTTGCTGGGATGGAGGACAAGATTCTTAGGAGGGATGGTGTTCAGGAAGAGCTAGAAGAGAGGCAGTAATTGATGAATACGTTTCCTGAGTGTGCAGGCTGTGATGAGCTACATAGCTCAGGTACAGGTATGGCTTTAGAAGGATGGACTTCATCCTTCACCACGAGGGAGACTTAAGGGTGAGTGCAGATGTACACGAGACTGTAGGTGTAGAGAAAAATTCTACCTGATGGCTTCTGTTTTCTCCATGAAGTAGCAGGTGAGAGTGAGGTAGGGAGATGTTAGCACAGAGGATTGAAGGTGGCCTGAGTAACTTCTGGGAGGAATGCGAGAGAGAGACAGGGAGCTGACCATAACCACAGGAGAAGCGGCCACTAGTGTGGGGGCAGGTTGAAGTTGTAAACCATGGAATTTTGGTGCACCAATGCCCTCCGCTGTGCCATTTTCTCCTTCATACTCAGTTAAATGTAGAAGAAGACAGAATTAGATCGTTACAAAGTTTAGATTTTGCCAATGGATGAAAAAGAAGGACAATGGGAAGGAAGTTGACAATTGTGGCCAATAGAGTGGTCAAGGTGACAGCCCACGGGGTCTGCTTACAAAGGGATGGAAGCGAACATGTGAGCAGGCTCACAGCTGAAAAGAAAGCAGTAAAGTCAAGACGCTGGACATCTACATGAGCAGAAAAACAGGGGTATTGAGCATAAGACAGTTGAGCGCTAGAAGCAACAAGATGAGCTCAAGAATTTAAGAGTTTTGGGAGCTGTAGTTCTGGGTAGGCTTTAGACATGGGTGGCTGAAATGGAGTGAAAGTCAAGTTGAAGAGGTCAAGGAATTAAAGAGTTAGGTGCTTAGAGGATTTCCACTTCTGGTTAGATGGAGTAGACACATTTTCCCCTATTTCTCCTGTTAAGTACAATGGAACCTCCTGGATATTATATACATATATCTCACAAACATAGGACTGAAAGCTGGAGAGAAGAAAGCAGACCAGCTAGGGATCTTGAGACTGGAGAGAAGACATAGTAGTAAATGCCCTGGATTTTACTTTTGTCTATATATTGCAGACTCAGAGTGAAAGAAGCTGGCAACCCAGAAGCACAAATGGGCACAGACAGAAAAAAATTAAAATAAAAGGAATCCCCAACAAAAGTCTGCTCTCACTAGCTGAAGGATCAGGAAAGAGGCAGTTTGGCAAGACAGGAAACTTTTAGACAATAACTGGTCTATTAGAGCCAAATACCACAGGAAAAACTGTAGCCTGTCCCCACCAGCAAAGGCCAAATGGGAAGCCTGGACTTCCACACTCACCAGGCTATAACTCCTGCTGGGGTTGGGTACTGAGACTTTCATCCTTGTTGCATGGCAACTAGTCCCCTTCCCCTTCCAGCCCTCCATGGCATGGGTTCAGACTGCATAGGGAGCATGGACAAATTCTCTCACCATGGAGAAACAAGGCATCCCTTCCTCTCCCCATTGAGGGGGCGTGAGAGGAGGCCCAGGAGTATGAAGAGCATCTCCCCTTGATTGTCAAAGGAGGCTGAATGGGAAACTTGAACTTTTACCCTCACCTGGCAGGAATGAGGCAATACCCCAAACCCTGTGTTCTGTAGAAGCAATGTTAGAGGCAGCCAGCTAAAACAGAAGCTTGAGTATATAATACATGGTTATTAACTATAGTCAACCTTCTGTTTAAGTATATGTATAGCAAAACATCACATTGTATACTTTAAATACTGTTGTGCATTGCTTAACAACAGGGATATGTTTTGAGAAATGCATAGTTAGGTGATTTCATCATTGTGCAAACATCATAGAATGCACTTATAAAAACCTAGATAGTGTGATCTGCTACATATGTGGGCTATATGGTATAGCCTATTGATCCTAGGCTACAAATCTGTGTAGCATATTACTGTAGTGAATACTGAATACTGCAGGCAATTGGAACACAATGGTCAGTATTTGTGTATCTAAACATAGAACAGGTACAGTAAAAATACAGTATTAAAAAAAAGGTACACCTATAAAGGGCACTTACCAGGAATGGAGCTTGCAGGACTGGAAGTTGCTCTGGGTGAGTCAGTGAGTGAGAGGTGAGAGAATGTGAAGGCCTCGGACATTACTGTACACTACTGTAACTTTATAAACACTGTACTACATGAACTTTATAAAATTTTTTTCTTTCTTTAATAATAAATTAACCTTAGCTTACTGTAACATTTTTACTTTATAAACTTTTTTTGACTTTTTGACTCTTATAATAACATTTAGCTTAAAACACAAACACATTGTATAGCTGTACAAAAATAGTTTCTTTCTGTATATGCTTATTCTATAAGCTTTTGCTATTTTTCAAATCTTTTCTATTTATTTACTTTTTAAACTTTTTTAAAAACTAAGACACTCCCATAAGACTCTGAAATAAAATAAATAAATAAAAAATTTTAAAAACCACTGAGACACAAGCACAAACAGTAGCCTAGTCCTACACAGGGTCAGGATCATCAATATCACTGTCTTCCACCTCCACATCTTGTCCCACTGGAAAGTCTTCAGGGGCAATAACATGCATGGCACTGTCATCTCCTGTGATAACTATGCCTTCTTCTGGGATAGCACCTGAAGGATCTGCCTGAGGCTATTTTACAGTGAACTTTTTTTATATGTAGAAGGGGTATACACTAAAATAATAATAAAAAGCATAGTATAGTAAATACATAAACAGTAACAGTCATTTATTATCATTATCAAGTACTGTGTACCTATGTATTGTACATAATTCTATGTGCTATATATTTTTTTTCCACTCTGTTTCCTGGGCTAGACTGCAGTGGTATCATCATAGCTCACTGCAACTTCAAACTCCTGGGCTCAAGTGATCCTCCCATCTCAACCTCCCGAGTAGCTGGGGCTACAGGTGCGTACCATCACATCTGGCTAATTCTTAAATTTTTTGTAGAGACAGGGTCTTGTTATGGTGCTCAGGCTGGTCTTGAGCCCCTGGCCTCAAGGGATCCTCCTGACTTGGCCTCCCAAAGTGCTAGAATTACAGATGTGAGCCACCGCACCTGACCTGTGCTATACTTTTATACGATGACAGCTATGACATCGCTAGGTGATAGGAATTTTTCAGCTCCATTGTAATATTATGGGACCATCACTGGATATGTGGTTTGTCATTGACTGAAACATTGTTATGCCACACATTGACTATATATACAATTTCTATTTATCAATTATACCTCAATAAAACTGGGAAAAATTTAAAAAATAAATTTTTAAAAAGGCTGAAGTAAGATTCAAAATCTTATAACATACACCCCAAATGTCTAGGTTTCAATCAAATATCACTTCTCATATAATCTGAATTAGTTTCCTAGGAGTGTGTTAATGAAGTGTCACAAATTTAGTGGCTTAACTAATAGAAATTTATTCTCTCACAGTTCTAAAGTCTAGAAGTCAGAAATAAAGGTGTCAGCAGGGCCATGCTACCTCTGAAGTCTCTAGGGAAGAATCCTTCCCTGTCTCTTCCTAGCTTCTGGGGGCACCCGGAAATCCTTGGTACTCCTTAGCATGTTGCTACATCACTCCAATCTCTGTTTCCATCATCACATGGCTTTCTTCCCTATTGTGTCTGTGTGTCCTCCTCTCATAAGGATGCTAGTCATTGGATATAGAGCTCGCCCTAATACAGATATAGCTAATTATACCTACAAAGACTTTATTTGCAAATAAGGTCACAGTTTTAGGTTCTAGGTGAACACAAATTGGTAGAAAACACTATTTAAACCCACTGCACTGCACCATAATATCAAGAAGTAGGAGGATCTCAAACCAAATGAAAGAAAACAATCAAGATGACAACAGGTAGATGATGGATATGTTAGAATTATTTGACAAATATTTTAAAGCATGATAAAAATGCTTCGATGAGCAATTATTAAAACACTTGAAAAAATTTTAAAAAACAGAAAAGCTCAGCAAGTAAAAAGAAGACACAGGAAGAATTAAATGAAAATTTCAGAATGGAAAGATATGATAACCTAAGTATAAAGCTCAGTGGATGAACTGAGCAGTAGAGATTACAGAGGAAAGAATCTGTAAACCAGAAGATAGAATAGAAATTACCAATCTAAATAACAGAGAGAAAATACACTGGGAAAAAAAATGAACAGAGCCTTAGAGATCTGTGGGATTATAACAAAAGGTCTAACATTAATATTATCAGAATGTCTCTGGAGGGAGAGGAAGGGAGAAAGGGGACAGGGATAAAAATAATTACTCAAAGAAATTATAGCAAAAACTTCCCAAATTTGGCAAAATCCACAAACCTGTAGATTCAGAAAGCTGAGAAAATTCCAAGCAGGATAAACCTCCCAAAACTCACTCCAAGGCATATGATAATTAAACTTCTGAAAATTAAAGACAAAGAAAAAATTCTTTTTTTTTTTTTGGAGACAGAGTCTCACTCTGCTGCCCAGGCTAGAGTGCCATGGCATCATCCTAGCTCACAGCAACCTCAAACTCCTGGGCTCAAGCAATCCTTCTGCCTCAGCCTCCCGAGTAGCTAGGACTACAGGCATGTGCCACCATGCCCAGCTATTTTCTATGTATATTTTTAGTTGTCCAGCTAATTTCTTTCTATTTTTAGTAGAGACAGGGTCTCGCTCTTGCTCAGGCTGGAGCTCAAACCATCCACCTGCCTCGGCCTCCCAGAGTGCTGGGATTACAGGTGTGAGCCACTGTGCCCGGTCAAAGAAAAAATTCTTGAAAGCAGCAAAAGAGAAATAACATCTTATGTATACGGGAAAAACCAATTTGAATTACAATGATTTTTTTTTATCAGAAAGCATGTAGCATAGCATTATTTTTAAGTGCTAAAAGAAAAGAATTATCAACCTAGAATTTGCGTCTAAGGGAAATAACCTTCAGACATGAAGGTACAAAATCAAGATATTCCTAGATGAAAGAAAACTAAGAGAATTTGTCACCAGCAGACTTACCCCAAAAGAATGGCTAAAGAAAGCTTTTTAAACATCAGGAGGAAGAAAGAGAATGGTAAGCAAAAATATGGATAAATAAGTTATAAAAGACTTTCCTTCTCCTCTTGAGTTTTCTAATTATGTTTGACCATGGAAGCAAAAATTAAAGTATTGTCTGATATGGTTCTAAATATATGTAGAGGAAATAACTAAGACAATTAAAATTTTAAAGGGGGAGGATAAAGAAATGTAAAGGGATGTTCATGGTTCACTTTACTTGAACTGAACGAATAGACTGTGATAAGTTATGTAAATATAATGTAATACTTAGAGAAACCAATAAAAAAGCTATACCAAAAGATATTCTCAAAAACACTATAAATAAATAAAAATATAATTCTAAAAGAATGTTAAGTAACCAAAAGAAAGGTATAAAAAAGAAAACAGAAAATAAAACAGAGAGAATAGACACAAAACAAAACAAAAAAGGGAGACTTAAGCCTTAACATATTAATAGTTACATTAAATGTAAATGGTCTAAATAGATGTTGGCAGAGTGGATTATAAAACGTGGTCCAACTATATGTTGTCTACAAGAAACTCACTTCAACTGTAACTATATAGGCATGTCGAAAGTAAAAGGATGGAAAAAGATGTACCATGCGAAAAATAATCAAAAGAAATCTGAAATGGTTATAATAGCATCAGATGACATAGACTTCAGGACAAAGAAAATTACCCTGAGACAGAAAGGGATATTATATAGCAATTTTAAATAGCTATGTACCAAATAACAGAGCTGCAAAATATGTGAAGCAAAATTGATACAAATGAAAGAAAAAATAAACATATACATGATTATATTTGGAGATTTCAACCTCTTCTCTCAACAATCAATAGAATAATTAGGCAGAAAATCAGCAATGATATAGAATAATTCAATAACACCATCAATCAAAAAGATCAAATTGGCATTTATAAAACAACAACAGCAGAATACACATTATTTTCAAGTGTCCATGGAACATACACCAAATTCTAGGCCATGAAACAAACCTCAACAAATTTAAAATAACTGAAATCATACAGAGTACATTCTGCAACCACAATGGACTCGAACTAAAAACAAACAACAGAAAGATAATAGAAAAATCTCTAAACGCTCGGAAACTAAACAACACAGTTCTGAATAATTCAAGGGTCAAAAAGAAAATCTCAAGAGAAATAAATACATTGAAAGGAATCAAAATAAAAATACAACATATCAAAATTGTGGGATGAAGCTTGTCAACTAAAGAAAAGATTAGGCTTTTAAAAAGAATTGTTAGTTTTATTCAGGGTCTTACTGAGAACTGCAACCTGGAGAGTCTTTCAGAGACTTTCTGTTAGACTGACCCAAAGAGTTGTTTCAGTCCACAGTTTATATACAGGTAGGTAGTGGCAGTTCTGCATGTGCTCTGAAGTTACATCATATGTGCTTGGAAGCTACATTAGAGCAAAATCTCATCAAAATTTGGGTGCAAGGGTACATCTGGTTATAGATTACAGAGGCATAATCACTAATCCTGTCTGATGTTATTTTATGTATAGGAAAAGGCAACGGCTAGGATCATTGAACTTATCCTTTTTATAAAAATGCAGCAATTCAGGCAAGAGAGGCTGGAACCTGTCTCTTATTGTCTTCAAGGCATTCTTCTGGAGGGCTGCACTTGGCCACTGAGTCAGGGGTTCGTGAAGTTATGCTGAGAAGCAGAATGAGCAAACATGGTTTCCTCACAGTATGGGCCAACTACACGGCTGGCCAGAGGCAGGCATTGGCTACTTTGTCTCACAAACTAAAGCAGTACTGACAAGGACATTTATAGCACTAAATTCACACATTAGAAAAGGAGAGGCCAGGCGCGGTGGCTCACGCCTAATCCTAGCACTCTGGGAGGCCGAGGCAGGCGGATTGTTCTGAGCTCAGGAGTTCGAGACCAGCCTGAGAAAGAGCGAGACCCCGTCTCTACCAAAAATACAAAGAAATTAACTGGACAGCTAAAAATATATATATAGAAAAAAATTAGCCGGGCATGGTGGCGCATGCCTGTAGTCCCAGCTACTCGGGAGGCTGAGACAGTAGGATTGCTCGAGCCCAGGAGTTTGAGGTTGCTGTGAGCTAGGCTGACGCCACGGCACTCTAGCCCGGACAACAGAGCAAGACTCTGTCTCAAAAAAAAAAAAAAAAAAAAAAAAAAAAAAAAAAAAAAAAAAAAAAAAAAAAAAAAAAAAAAAAAAAAAAAAAAAAAGAAAAGGAGAGAAGAACTAAATCAATAATCTAAGGTCCCACCTGAAGAATGTAGAAAAGGAAGAGCAAAATAAACTCAAAGCAAGCAGAAGAAAGAGAATAATGAATATAAGAAAAAAAATCGATGAAACTAAAAACAGAAAAAAACGATGGAGAAAAATCAATGATACAAAGAGCTGGTTCTTCAAAAAGATCAATAAAATTAACAAACTTCTAGCAATACTGACAAAGAAAAAGAAGAGAAGACTCAAATGACCAATATCAGGAATGAAATAGAAGATATCACTATAGTCCTTGCAGACATCAAAAGATAATAAGGGAACACTATAAAAAGTTTACACACATAAATTTGACAATGCGGGTGAAATGGACCAATTGTTCAAAAAACAGAAGCTACCACAACTGACCCAATATGAAATAGATAATTTGAGTAGCTCTATCACCTTTAAGGAAATCGAATTTGTACTCTAAAAATTCCCCACAAAAGAAATCTCCTGGCTCAGATAGTTTCACTGGCAAATTCCACAAAACGTTTAAAGAAGAATTAGTACCAATTGTACACAATCTCTTACAGAGAATAGAATAGGAAAAATCACATCCTAATTCATTTTGTGAAGCTGGTATTATTCTGATACCAATCCAGACAAAGGCAGTAAGTACCAAATAAGAGAACTGCAGACCAATATTGCTTTTAAGTATAGATGCAAAAATCTTTAACAAAATATTCTAAATAAAATTCAGTAAATATACAAGGAATTGTAAATGATAACTAAATGGGGTTTAGTCCAAGGACACAAGGCTGGTTCGATATTTGAAAATCAATCAATGTAACCCACCATATTAACAGCCAGAGAACCCAGAAGTAGACCCACACAAATATACCTATTTGATTTTTGAAAATGGTGAAAAAATGATTCAATGAAGGAAAGATAGCTTTTTCAACAAATAGTACTGGAGAATTGGACATTTACCAACAAAAAATTGAAACTCAACCTTATACAATAATGAAATTGAAATGGATCACAGACTTAAATATAAAACATAAAATTATATACCTTTTAGGAAAAAAATAGGAGAATATCCTGGAATCTAGGGGTAGGTAAACAACTCTTACACTTGATACCAAAAGCATAATCTATAAAAGGAAAAATTGATAAATTTGACTTCATCAAAATTAAAAACTTTTGCTCTGTGAAAAACACAGGATGAAAAGGATGAAAAGGCAAGCTATGGACTGTAAGAAAATATTTAACAACCACATATACAATAAATGCCTACATAAAGAACTCTGAAAACTCAAAAGTGAAAACCAAACAATCCAATTAGAAAATGGGCAAAAGGCATGAAAAGAAATTTCATCAAAGAGGATATACAGGCTGGGCGTGGTGGCTCACACCTGTAATCCTAGCACTCTGGGAGGCCGAGGCAGGTGGATCGCTCAAGGTCAGGAGTTCGAGACCAGCCTGAGCAACAGCGAGACCCCATCTCTACTAAAAATAGAAAGAAATTATCTGGACAACTAAAAATATATATATAGAAAAAATTAGTCGGGCATGGTGGTGCATGCCTGTAGTCCCAGCTACTTGGGAGGCTGAGGCAGGAGGATCGCTTGAGCCAGGAGTTTGCGGTTGCTGTGAGGTAGGCTGAAGCCATGGCACTCTAGCCTGGGCAACAGAGTGAGACTCTGTCTCAAAAAAAAAAAAAAAAAAGAGGATATACAGATAGCAAATAAGCACATGAAAAGATGCTCGACATCATTAGTCTTTAGGGAAATGCAAATTAAAATCACAAGACATCTCTACACACCTATCAGAATCACTGAAATAAAAAAGTAACAACACCAAATGCTGGTGAGGATGTAGAGAAATTGGATCACTCATACATCGCTGGTGAGAATGTAATCTCAAATAGTACAGCTCCTCTAGACAATAGTTTGCAGTTGCTTAAAATAAAAAATATTTATTAAAATAATAAATCTGTAGGACCCAGATATTACATTCTTTTTTTTTCCTTTTTCTTTTTTTTTTTCCTGAGACAGAGTCTTGTTCTGTTGCTCAGCCTAGAGTGCTGTGGCATCAGCTTAGCTCACAGCAACCTCAGACTCCTGGGCTCAAGTGATCCTCCTGCTTCAGCCTCCCAAGTAGCTGGGACTACAGGTACATGCCACCGCGCCTGGCTAATTTTTTCTATTTTTAGTAGAGATGGGGTCTCCCTCTTGCTCAGGCTGCTCTCAAACTCCTGATCTCCAGTGCAGATATTGCATTCTTGAGCATTCATCCCAGAGAAATGAAAACTTATGTTCATACAAAAATTTATACACAAATGTTTATAGTAACTTTATTTGCAATAGATAGCTCCAAACTGGAAACAACCTGGATGTCCTCCAACTGTTGAATGGTTAACCTCACCATTGAACCTCAACCTTGTACAATAATGTGATACATCCTTATGCAAAGTGTGGTACATCCATACCATGGAATACTATTCAGCAATGAAAAGAACAAACTATTAACTTAGGCAGCACCCTGGATGAATATCCAGTGAACTGTGCTGAATATAAAAAGCCAATCCCAAAGGATTATATACTATGAGATTCCATTTATAAAACGTATTTAAGATGACAAAATTATAGAAATGAGAACAGATTAGCAGTTGTAGGATCAAGGAGGGGGTGGGGGAAGGAGAGAAGCTGGTGTGGCTAGGGAAGGGCCAGCATGAGGGATCTTCGTGGTGATGGAAATATTCTGTACCATGACTCTGTCAGTGTTAATATCCTGGTTGTGACAGTTAATGTACTATTGTTTTACAAGATATTACCTTTGAGGGAACTGGGTAAAGGGTACCTGGGATCTCTGTATGGTGCTGGTTAGATCATCTCAACAGATACTGAATCATCAGGATAATGGCAGGACATAGGGTGGAGCCAGCAGTGCTGTCTGGGATTCAATTTATTACTCCTTTCTGCCACCACTTCCAAGCTATCACTGCTTTCCAAAGCGGAGAGGCTACTGACCCCAAGGCTGGAGTTCTCTTAAAGATCTGCAGTCACCTTGACACTCCACTCCAAGAAAATATGCTTCTGGTCCTAAGATCCTTTGGATTCTCACTATTATCCGGATGTCTCCGAGGCCTCAGTGGCTTAGGTTTGGACAAAGGAGCATTATGACTAGAGATTTCAAGACTGAGGACCAGTGGCCAGGGTCATGTACTCCAAGGGTAGGTACCAGAATATCACCCCCAAAAGTTGGTCTGGACCAGCTTCATCTTCAGGAGCGTCCCAGTTTTACCATGCTCTAGAAGAGGTCCATTAACAATCCAAATGGCCCAACTCTCTTCTGCCATGTAAATCTGGTATGATTTCCAAGTGACCGTTTACGTAGAGACTAAGTCAGTCCACACTGATGGGGAGTTAAAATTTGAATTGACAGAATTTAAGCTGCAAGGCAACTTAAGTGGAAGAGACTGATCTCTCATTATCCCAAAAGTCTAGGTTTTCAGATAACGCCCAGCGGGGTGGAATAGGTGGTTTAGGAGCTTACTTATAAGGAAATAAAGAAGCTACCCTTACTTTGCACACCTTAGTGAAGAGTGAATACCTTTGCCCTAGTATGCTACTCCTAATGACATCTGCTATGTCAATGTCTTGTTTTCTAATCTCATTATCTTCATTGCAACATTCCCATCATCAGGAAAGAAAGCACTCCAGTGTCAGTTCTTCTGCCCTCTCCATTTCATATGCTTGAGCAGGTCTGAGTCTCAATTTCTTATTTGTAAGATGAGAGATGGTTATTAGAAAAATCTCTAACATTTCTTCTAGGTCTTAAAATTCATGGCCTTAGGGAATGTCCTTATCTTCTGACGCTGTCTTGCAAAATTGTCATTGTAGCAAGTTAAAAATAAAAATATATCAACCAGAACTCATCCTAGGGGGAGCAAAAAGGATCTTTATTTAATAAACATTATTAATGACATCAATGAGTCATTTGGTTGGGAAAAGTAGGCCCCGATATCCACAGTCTAAAGGAAGAATGCAGAATAGAATACACGATGAATTTCTGTGTTTAACAAAGGAAGGGAATTGGATTTAATTTTTTTTTCTTTTTGTCTCCTCACCCTCCCACCAAGAAGAGAAGAGGAAGAGAGGCAGCATTAGAAAGGGAGAATGAGTGAGCAACAAGGTAGGCGCTCAAAGGATTTTTAAAAGCAGTGATGGCTAATGTTCAATTTTAAGACGTGCACATCACTAGGCTGTAAATTTATCTCCCCAACACCTGCAGTAATAACTGCATCTCAGAAAGGCTTTTTGAAGAGGTTTTTAGTGAAGAGAATAAATGAGTGGGGAAAGAGGCAGGGTGGAGCATGGGGAGGAAAGCCCTGGAATTTCCAGGGGGCCTGGAGTCTTCAGGCCAGTCTCACCAAGGTCTTAATGGCAGGGAGAGTCCAGCTGACCTCTGGCTTACACACCCTTCTCCCCTTTACCGTGTGCTCTACAAAACCTTTTCAAATGGCCATCCACCCATTGCACCACATTTTAGTCAACTTTACCTATTTAGTAAGACTCTTACCCTACCCTGCCTTGCTTAATAGTTATTTGTATATCTGCTAGAGTTGCACTCTCTTTAGGGATTCTGGCCGTATAATGCCAAACATAGTAAGTGCTCGGCAGTAATTTATTGAATGGAATTTGCTTCCCAGCCTTCCTCCTCTATTCTCCTGGAGGCTTTAGGTGGGATGAGTCACACCATTGGCACATAGCAAATAATAATAATGACAATGAATGTGAACATCGGGGGTATTTCTTATTTTCAAGAAAATTTCTGGAGTGCTGGCAAGTAGGAAAGCGCGTATGTATGACTGGGGTGGGCTGGGGGAGCGGGACTTAACCACTGGATCTTTCACTGCATTTTCAGTTGACAAAGATCCACATGGAATATACTTTCATCCCCCATATAAAATTGTACAGCTGTTCCAGAGAAAACCGTATGAACAAACTTTAACCTCATGACTTCTATTATTTTGTAATAAAAGGCTTAAAGCATAATGTGAGCTTTTTTTAGACGCAAAGTTCTATGTGAGTAGTGTGTTGTTAATTTCATATTAATGCAGGGTGCCCACAGAACTCAGCACAGAATCTAAAGAAGAAAATCACTTTCCTGCAGCTCGGATATTTGGTGACCAGGCTTTGGCTTATTTTTTACTCTCTCTTAAATGAAATGGACGCCCTTCCAACAGTGATGCAGTATAGATCTTTGCAACACATCGATCGGTTCTCCCCACCAACAATCATGAAACAAAAAAGAGATAAATCTTTGCCAAATCATAGCTCTGTTCCCAGCAAATATGAAGTCCTTTCTGAGCGTTAGTTGGTATTTTAACTCCATTACCTGCTTTTCTTTGTGAATGAGACTTCACAACATCGAAATGTTTTTCCTATTTGTCTGCATTGGGTGTAGCTTCCTACCTTACCTTTTGCATATTCCTGGGAGCTAGATATCATGAGATATCATGTTTGCATACCTCAGAGAAAATCTGACAACACTGTACTGTCTTCCTACTAATAAGCTTCCTTGCGTGGAAGACCACAAAGCAAAATCTAATTACAACCTTTCCCCCAAACATGCTTCAGGCGTGTTTGCTTATTGCTTTGGAAGGCTTCATGAAATCCATATCCCGGATATAATTCCAAATCATTTCTTCCTGATCACAGTGTTTTATCTGAATTGAAGCCTTCCCCTAGAGTCAGCGCGATGTTCCTTTCCTGAGTCCTGCTCTTTCCCAATCACTACGATCTCTGATGACAATTTTTTTCCTTCCATGTCTGTCTTTTAATATTTCCTTTTGTTACCACATAATTAATGCGGTTCTTTAAATAGGTTGCGTGTAGCACAGAGAGGGAGAGGGCAAGCAGGGAGGTAGAGTCCCAGAGCAGGCTACACTACGTGGACACCAGCCGGGGCTCCAGCAGGCCATTTGTGAACCTCCAGCCCTGACGTCTTTCCTCAAAACTTTGAAAACCTTCAGGACAGAGGGAAAACAGAAGCTGAGCAATTTTCAGCTGCAGGTGGATGGTCTCTGCATCAGGGAGGGAACAGGTGCACGATGTGGCAGGCTCCAGCACCCCATGGCATCCCAACCTTCTCCCCTTTCTCTTTGTGTCCATTATTCTGTGGCTAGTCCAGTGAAAGCTAAAATAGCTGTTCGAAATAGAAACATTGAGAAAACTTCAGTGGGGAAAGGAGGAAGATGTGGCACGACCATGAACCGCACAAAGGCTTTCTCCTCTTCGTTTGCTTTTACATATTCCCTTAGGGTTGCCCAGTTTTTTTTTTTTTTTTTTTTTTTCCTTTCTTTTCAGAGACAGGATCTGACTCTGTTGCCCAGGCTGGAGTGCAGTGGCATGATCATAGCTCACTCTAACCTCTAACTCCAGGGCTCAAGCAATCCTCCAGCCTCAGCCTCCCAAGTAGCTGGGACTACAGGTACACACCACCATGCCCAGCTAATTTTTTTAATTTTAATTTTTGTAGGGATAGGGTCTTGCCATGTTGCCCAGGCTGGTCTTGAACTCCTGGCCTCAAGGGATCCTCCTGCCTCAACCTCCCAAAGTGCTGAGATTACAGATGAGAGTCACCAGTCCTGGCCTGCCTAGCTCTTTTGAGAGACACACCACACAGCATCATATGCAACCAGGTGCTTAATAAATTAATAAATATTAGATAACAATGAAAGACAGCTTCACAAAGCCGGCCACATTTCACTTGGCCTGTACAATTAGAATAGAAGCCACTTTAAACTATTTTGGAGAAAAAATATGGACACTTCCGTTCAATCACATGAGTCATCTCCAACCCATCTTGCTAAGCTATCTACAGAGCCCCCTCTCAGTCATTCTGACGGCTCTTCAGGTTAGGACACTAACAGACATGTGGCCACTTAACTGTCTTCCATAGAAGGTTCTTCTCTCTTTAATAAGCTGCTTGGTTTCTCAGCACTTGGCTCTACTCCTGGATCCGTAAGGCCATTCTCAGCCCAGGGCTTGGGCGTCCCCTCACCTGTTGTCACGTTGGAGGAGTCTGGGTCTCTTTTTTGTCTGCAGCCCTCAAATCTTGGGCACAAAAACCTTCATTCAGCTTTTTAAACTAAAATCTACTGCCAGGGTGAGATATGTGTGAGTGATCCTGCTAATACAAACTTGTTGGCTGTATCGTGGCCTCTATTTTTACATCTGTCAGCCAGAAAGCCACAAGGAGCTGGACTGAAGAAAGGGATGCTGGTTTGCCAGAGATGATGTAAGGATCCCAACTGGCCCATGTCAAGAGTAGAGCCAGCAACTGTTGTGTGTTGAACTGATGCCTAATTCTACCATCTTCCAGCTCTTTCTCTTCATTTCCCCCATGCAACCCGTCCTTCAGACAACTGGGAGAAGGTCAGTAGCCAACGACACTGAGCCTGTATTGCATGGAAGGGATTCCATATACTGCAGGATGGGTAAAAAAAAAAAAGGTGCCCCTCTTTTTCTGTTTTAAAACCCTTATAGCACATTTTGCCAACATTTACCAATGTGCTACCAACTGTGAATTTGTGTGAAGAATCACACAGAGCAGTTCAGGGTGATAATTCCATATGTAATATTTTGCTAGGGTCGTTCTTTCAGGAAAGTTTCTATAGCTCTCAATGGATTGTATTCCACAAACTGAGGTCTGAAGGAGACCAGCATGTTGTGTAACATTGAAAGCGGTGGGTTTTCCCAGGAATCATTGGCAACTGAGAGGACTGCAGGGTGGAAAATCACGGGGAAGAAAATGTCTTTACAGCCTCAAAAAATCCAAATAAACAAGAAGAGAAAGCACTCTGACCAGCAGGTCAGATATTATATGTACATAATTTAAATGGAGTTTTCAGAAAAATACTGACTATTCAATTTCAGATTCGAACATAAAAGTTAAGACAAAATTGTTCTCTTCTTATTTGATAATGGCCTAAGCTGATTCAACAGAGACAGATTATCCTACTGGAAGTATCCTGAAGGAAAAGTTGATAAGTCAGCTGGGTTCTCTTCATTTTAGGAAGAGTCTTATCAGATGGTAAATACTGTGAATTCATCTATTCTGAATTCAGACTCACTGCTTTGCAAATAAGTCCTTTTTAAGCTGATTTATAAGTTCGGATAATTTCCCTAAATTCAAAGCTGGCTTGTTTTTTTCGTGGGCAGTCTTGAAGGTAGGAAAAAAAAGGATTATTTTTCTAGAGTCATCAGGTCAAGTGGTCGAGGTATTGTAATTCCCAACATTGCGGCCCCTCTTCCCTCGTGTTCCTCCCTTCCCCACGCCCCGTAGACAACCATGTTGGTTTTAAAAGCCAGATGCTCAGAGAAAAATGACCTGGGAGGAAGCGAGGCTTAGCCAAGACTCCACGTGGGAGCCCCAAGGTACCGGTCCCAGGAGGCCGCTGATCTGCCATGCAGCTCTATGTCCCCCTGCGCGCCCCCACTTTGCCCTGGAAAGAGCACTCGGGGCTGCAGCTGAGAGCTCAGCCCAAGCCTCCGTTCGGGTTCATTACTACTTCGGCTGCTCGCCCCAGGGAGACAGGGCAGAGTCCTGCTCTGATTGGCTGCCTTTCGCTGACTTCACAGCAGCCCAGCAAATCCCCGAGCCTGCACTCCGAGAGCATAAAGATGAATTGTCACAGCCAAGGCCCTAAGGGAAAAAAAAAAGAGCAACCACCACCAAAACAAAACCATACACACAGCTTGCGGAGGGACCCCCGAGAGCCCCCTCTCTTCTGCCGGAAGCCCTCTGGGCAGACCTGTTTGCGCCCCAACTTCTTGGCACTGGGCCGAGTTCATACCATTTTCAAAGTAGGTCGTTCTAAGTCATGTCAGCAGAGGAGGGATCCGCTGTCAGCAACAGTCAACAGAGCCTGCGAGGAGGCCCAGACCTTGCAGCGGAGGGCTGGGGCTGGGGCGGGGCGGGGCGGCTGCTGCGAGGTGCTCGCTCGCCTTCCTCAATCAGCGACAGGCTTAGGCACATCCACTCCCTTTGCTGTGTGCAATTGGTTAGGGACTAACTGTTCTAGACAAACCTCCAGCAGGACTTCAATGATAACCTGAATGAAATTCACTCTAAGGAGGATGATGTCATCTTTATTCAGTTCTTTGTTCTACGTGTTCAGAAAATTCATGGGCATGTGGGGTTTTTCTAAGAAGGCATGCCGATACCCCCCAGCCCCCCAACCCCCGTTCCTCCACCCCCCAGGAAAATGCAAGTAAAAATACATAGAGGCATGCAAAATTTTCCCGACTAATACAGTGAGGAATATACATATAAAACAAATGCATGTATCATTAGACATACATGCCTCATTCATGTTCTTAAACATATAAAACTCACACAGTATTATTCACGCAGCACTGGTGAAAGGTAAACTCCACTTTCTTGATCAATAATATGCATAGACACATGTCAAATAAATGCTTGCAAAGTATGCATTGTCTTTCAACATGACCTATCTTCAGGTATCATTTAGAAGTTACTTTTGCTGTGCTGTTTGCTACATCCTGTAATACCTCCCTAACCCCCTCTTCTCCTGGCAAAACCTACTCACCTTTCAAGTCTCCTCTTAAATTCTTCCTCTTTAGGAAAACTTCTCTGGCTCCTGATTCTCAGTGATTATTTCTCTCCAGCCAGAACCCTTGCAGCAATAAATGTGGCCGATACCACACACCTAGGAATAGCTTATGTACAACGTGGTTGCTCTCTAACCGTTTATTGCACTATAACTCCTAGAAACGGGCAGTGCCTCATACTTCAATTGCACACTCCACGTACTTAGCACAACCCGTTACTTTCAGGACGACAGGGGAAATGAAGGGGAGAGGGAAGGAAGAAAACCAACATTTATCCAATGCCTGGTAAGTCCTAGCTACTGCACCAAGATTTCTATCGATTTTTTTTTTTTTTTTTCATTTAAAACTCCTAACCTCTAGAGTGAAAGATTTGCTTTCCACCATTTGAAAGATAAGGAAACAGAAGCTTAGAACAGTTACATAACTTACCCCAAACCAAACAGCCCATAAGCAGAGGAACCAAGATTCAAACATGGCTGTCTGACTCTCTGCTCTTTCTAATACCCCCCTGATTCTCAACCTCGGTTGATCAGCTTTATAAATAATCGGCTTCAGATACTTAGGCCCCACCTCTGAAAATTCTGATTCTGATTTCTAAGCCCAGGAGAGCAGGAAGTGTTTATTACATTAACTGCTACTTTGCCAGCAATGCCTTGCATATAGGAGCAGTCAGTAAATATTTGTTAAATGAATAAGTGAATTCAATCTCTCTAGAGCGGTGGTTCTCAGGCCTGGCTATATGTTAGAATCACCTGGACAGCTGATTAAGCAATCGCTTTCTCTGGGCCCTACCCCCAGAGATTCTGATGCAATTGGTGTGGGGTGGGGCTGCCTGGCAGGCATCCTGGTTTTCAAAACTCCCCAGGCAATTCACATGTGCAGCCCAGGCTGAAAACCATTGGTCTGGAGTGAGGTCATGGCATCTGCAGATTTTTAAAAGCTCCGCAGGTAATTTTGATCTGCAGCCAGAGCTGAGAACTACCGCCTACACATCATGCTGCCTCTCTCTGGATCTTATAAATGCGAAAGCATTACTTTCTAAAAATAATTCTGTCAACAAGTATGGGAGTGCTCACCCATGCACAACAGTGTACCGTTTGGGGGATACATTATGGAAGAAACAATGGGGCCTGCGGTCACCTGATTTCTAATCTGTAACCGGTTCAGTGCTAACTCGTTCTTTGATTTTTTGTCTGTCATGGGCTAGTCGGAGAATGATTTATGAAACCGACAGATCAGGAATCTTGTTTTGCAGCTGGGGGAAAGAGAATGAATATCTTGTGTACCCAGCTAAGGAATGCCATTTAACCTTCACAAGTTCGGAAATAAATATACGTGGATGTTTGTGCCCTAATGTGCATATTTTTGCTTATTGATACATGAGGAAGAGCAGGGAGGAAAATATATTAAAATACACAGCTTTCTGTAAGTTATGAGAGATGGGCAAAAGGAGGAACAAAAAAGACCATGCCCGTATATGAACCCCACATATTCAGTAACGCCCCTCATGATCTGGAAATCAAGGGAAATTACATACTACGGGTTTATGTGTTGTTAGCTTTAAACATTCCCTAAAAAGCATTACCCAGAATATATCAGAAAACAACTTAATATTAGGGAGACATGTTCTTATTACTTTGTGTAATAAGCCTAACCCCAAACGGATGCATCAAACATTACTGTAAAAGCCATTTTGCCATTCCATAATTATTATGAGTGCAAAACAACAGCTACTGTTAAGAGTCAAGGAACAGGAACACTTGAAAGAGCAAATTATTTTAAAGTTGCGGAACAAACTTTTTATGTGCACCATAAAATTTGTAAGCAATTAAATACTAGGTGCCACTTACGGAGCGTTTAACTGTGCCAAGCAGTCTGTGACATGCTTTTTACGTATTCTCATTTGATCTTCACAGAAAGAAATATAGTAGGTACTATTATTATTGTATTCTTCTTTTACCAGAAAGAAAACTGAGGCACAGAGGGGCTAAATAACTTGCCCAAGGACACACAGGTAGTAAGTAGTAATCCGAGATTCAAATTCAGGCGGTTTGATTTCATAGCTAATGGTGTGAACCGGTATGTTTCTCTATGCTGATGTTAGGTTTTCTAATGCAATTGCCTCTTTTTCATTTTATGTGACCCTGACATATGGTAATTAGAGAAAACAGATTTCCTGAGGGAAAGCAACCATCGTTTCGTCCCAGATTTAAGTCCACACTCCCTCCTTCAGTTTCTACTCCTAAACACAATTTCTAAAATACCTTTCTCACAGAATTGAAATCCAGAATAACAAATATGTTAAGCCCAAATTTTGTGTAAAGTACCATGGAGGATTAGAAAATGAGCAAAACTCAGCCCTTGTCTTTAAGAATCCTTTAAAAAAAAATACAGGCAGATCCTGGCATCCCTATTTAAAGTATTCCTGTGACTTTTCTCTCTTGGTAGGAGTTCCAAATCTCCAAGTCTGATGGCAAGACAGGGCATGACTTGGCCCTTCCCCATTTTCCAGCTCCAGGTCCCTCCTCTTTCCCTTGAGGGGATGAACTTTAGCCAAACTGGGCTTCTCTTGGATCCCTGAATGCTCCCTGTCCTTCCCAAGGTCAGCGTTTCCACAAGCGATCTCACAGGAGTCCCTCCCGGCCTGCTCTTGCTACAGCTGGAAACTCCTCCTCCACCAGCGGCCGTTGTAGCCCAAACATCACTTCCCTGGTGGGTGGGGACCAGGTCCTGCCCTCTGCTAGAACTTCCCATAGCCTTCTCTACTTTTCACTCATGGAACTTAACCCTTGTATGTGATACTTATTTGTATAGACATTTGTTGAGTGTCTCTGTCTCCCACCTGCTTGGAAAGTCCCATGAGGAGGGGGGAGAATGTGCATGTTACTCTACTTCCTGCATCTAGCACCCTGCGTTCTACCACACGGTAGAATCCAAATATTTGTTTTAAGATATATTCTTCCATTTAAATGTCATCTGTCCCTTTGGTCCCAGGAGTGGTAGTGGCTTTGCGATAACTGGTCCCAGGATTCTGCACTATCCTCCAAGCCTCCTCAAATTATCGTAATTTTCATGTGTCATTTTGTTTCCTGCTTGGACCTTGATTGACATAGGTAAGAATTAGATGGGCCTGGCTGGGTGTGGTGGCTCACGCCTGTAATCCTAGCACTCTGGGAGGCCGAGGCGGGAGGATTGCTTGAGGTCAGGAGTTCGAGACCAGCCTGAGCAAGAGCGAGACCCCGTCTCTAGTAAAAAATAAAAAAATTAGCCAGGCTTTGTGGCATGTGCCTGTAGTCCCAGCTACTTGGGAGGCTGAGGCAAGAGGGATCTCTTCAGCCCAGGAGTTTGAGGTTGCTGTGAGCCAAGCTGACACCACAGCACTCTACTCAGGGAAACGGAGTCAGACTCGGTCTTAAAAGAAAAGAAAAGAAAAGAAAAGAAAAGAAAAGAAAAGAAAAGAAAAATAAATTAGATGGGCCAAAAAGAGAAAAGAAAAAAATATTAGTGGTTCAAAGAAAGGTGTAGAGATGACTGAATATGCTTAACTATTTTAATATTGTCATCTAAATGTCAAAACATTACAGTGCCACAGTGCCACACATTTACCTGATAATTAAATGCATATTTGAAGAGTGTTCTGATCCCAAGTCAGATTATACTGTGTTAGGGGATGAAAAACACAATGCAGTTCTTGTGAAACAGGATCCAAGTCAAGCCGAACCAGGGGAAGGGATCCTGACACCCGGGTGCATCCCGGCTCCCACCACGAGGCCAGATGGGGATTGAGAAGTAGGTGCGCCCACTCACCTGGCTCCCCCCCACTCACCAGGCTGAGACATTGCGGAAGGAGAGGGAAGAAATGGCAACCTGTGGACAAGGTCTCCTGTATTCTAGCAGCGTCTTCCACCTCATTATGGACAGAACCCAGCCTCTCATCGCCCCCAAGGACCATGCCTGCTGCTCCACCTCAGAGGGCAGCTGGGAAGGAGCTTCTGGCTTCCTCACATGTAAACAGATTCACAGGAGGAGACAAATGAGACCAAAGTCACTTTTCTCTCTTCTTCTCCATAAATAATTTTTTTAAAAAAAAATTACAAAACAAATAAAACTTTTGGGGGGGTTTAAAACAACAGAAATTGTTTTGCAGTTTCACAGTTCCGGAAGCTAGAAATCTGAAATCAAGCAGTTGGCAGGGCCATGTTCCCTCCGAAACCTCTAGGGAAGACTCTTTCCTTGTCTCCCAGCTTCTGGTGGTTGGTGGCAATCCCTGTCACTCCTTGCCAGGTAGTTGTGTCACTCTAGTCTCTGCCTTTGTTGACACTTGGCCTTCTTCCCTCTGTGTGTGTCTATGTGTCTCCAAATCTCTCTCTTCTTCAAAGGACACCAGTCATTGGATTTAGGGTCTGCCCTAATCCAGTAGGACCTCATCTTAACCTGATTACATCTGCAAAGACCCTGTTACCAAATAAAGTTACATTCACAGGTACTGGGGGTGGGGTCAAGATTTGAACATATATTTTGGGGGCTGCGATTCAACCCACAGCTCTTGTTACATGTATAAAACCACTTTCCCCTTCTCCTATTTTATATAAGGAATGTCAGTGGTGGTTTGAGTCTTCTCTCTCTTTTTTCTTAGTCTAGCTACAGGTCTGTCACTTTTGCTGTTGGCTATTAATTTTATATAATTTAGTGTTCAGGTTATAGAATATCTCAGTGGGATTGTGGTTGAACTAGAAGCAGAATTAATATCTCCTAGGTGTAGATATGGTAATGGATAGGATTTTGTGCCTCCTCCTTTTGGGAGGAGGGTGAGGGTATCTTCATCTTAAATGGAATAGTTGTATGCTGTTGTTGCTATGTGTGATGTTATTATCCTTGCTGTAAAGAAGTTTAAGCATGGTAGAATGGTTCTGGGTAGCAAAAAATGTAGACTATTCTAGTTATTTGGGGGAGACTGATGGGCGATTGATTGAAGAGAGGAGAAGCCGTTTTTTGTATGTTTGTTTGCTTTCTGCTTCTGATGGAGCTTCCAGAAGCCTCTGGGTTCCTACTCAGGCAGGGCAGTTCCAGCAACTGCAGCAGCAGGACTGTTCCTGGAGCTCTGATTTTGGCAATAGTAGTGACAACGGTAGGTGACTTTGGCCTTCTGTCTTACTTCATTTATTCCTTCTCTAACACTCTTCCTTTCTTTATGTAGATCCAAGTTTCTGACCTATATCATTTTCTTTATTTCTGAAAACATCCTTAAACATCTCTTGCAAGGCACATCTATTTGTGACAAATTTCCACAATATTTGTTAGTCTGAGAATGTCTTTATTTCTCCTTCACTTTTGAAGGATTGTTTCACTGGATACAGAATTCTAAGTTGGTAGATTATCTTCAAACGCTTTTAATATTTCAATCTACTTCTTCTTGCTGGCATGGTTTCTGAAGAGAAGCGCAATGTAATTCTTGTTCTTGTTCCTCTGCAGATAAGGTGTTTTTTCCCTCTGGCTTCTTTCAAGATTTTCTCTTTGTCTTTGCTTGTTCTGCATTTTGAATGTGATATGCATAGGTATAGTTTTTCTGAGCTTCCTGGATCTATAGTTTGGTGTCTGTTACTAATTTTGGAAAATTCTCAGCCATTATTACTTCAAATATTTCTTTTGTTCCTTTCTCACCTTCTGCTCCTTCTGGTATTCTCGTTACACATATTCTACAACTTTGGTAATTGTTCCACAGTTCTTGGATAGTCTCTTCTGTCTTTTTCATTCTTGCTCTTTCTCTTTTCATTCCAGGTTTGGAGATTTTTATTGACATATCTTTAAACTGATTTATTCTTTACTCAGCTGTACCCATTTACTGATGAGATCATCGAAGACATTCTTTATTTCTGTTATGATGTTTTTGATTTCTAGCACTTCCTCTCAATTTTTTTCCTGGAGTTTCCATCTCTCTGCTTACATTACCCATATGTTCTTTCATGTTGTCTACTTTTTCCATTAAAGCTCTTAGTATATAAATCAGAATTATTTTTAAATTCCTGGTCTGATAATTATCAAGTCTCTGTCATCTCTGAGTCTGGTTCTGATGCTTGCTCTGTCTCTTCAGACCATGTTTCTTGCCTTTTATCATGCCTTGCCAGTTTTTGTTGAAAGCAGGACATGATATATTGGGTAAAAGGAACTGAGGTAGTTAGGCCTCGAGTGTGAGGCTTTATGTTTATCTGGCAGGAATTAGGCTGTGTTTGCTATTTGCTGTAGTTGTTGTGTCAGAGACTAAAGTTTCTTCAGGTGTCCTTGTTTTTGTGTCTCCTCTTGTCTTTTGGTTTTCTTAGACACTCTTTAAACAGGGTCTGAGGCTTTATTCTCAGTATGTTCAGCTTTTTTTCTTATTGTTAGGACAAGAGTGATGACCTTCCAATTCTTTACTTTCCAGGTCACCCTGGAAACTGGGAGTTCAAAAATGACTTTTAAAGTTTATTTTGGAAAATCTCAAAAATACAGAAAATAAAAATTGCCAGTAATTTTACTACCCAGAGATAGTAGGCATATATTCTTTCTATGCCTACAATGTGTGTGTTTATATAACATATATAAAATCATTTTTAATAAAACTATGCTATGTTGTATGTAGTTTTATAACCTTATTTACCCACAAAACAATGTTATATATTTCCCCATGTCAGCAAAAGTTCTTACACTTAATTGCAAATATTGCATAATATTTGGTCATATGGGCATATCATTATTTATTTTGTTTATTTAATCGAGGGTAACATAACAGAGAGGTTAAGGTCATAAACTCTGGGATTAGATTACCTGGCTCAAACCCTAGTTCTTCCACTTACTAGCTATATGAACCTGGGCAAGTCATTTAACCTTTCTCTGCCTCAGTTTCCTCACCTGTTAAATATGAGCATCAACAGCACCTATTGCTTCATAATTTTGGGGATTAAGCAGTATAATAAAAATTAAGACACACAGAGCAAGCACACATTCAAGCATTTATTACATTTCATTGGCAAAATTTTTAATTTTAAAATAATGCTATTTTGCATCCTGTTTGGGTATAAAAATGTAAAATAGTTTAATGCATACTATAATGTGCTTAGTTTTCCTGAGGGGTAGGAGGACAGGGCTTGCCAGCTTTTGCTACTTCTGTTCATTATATAATACAAGGATAATAGCAATACTATGTGCTCTGTCTTCTTCTCATAGAAAAATTCAGTCCTGAAGATTTGCTAAAGAATATCAGAGGCCTGAAGGTTCATGGCTTCTACCCGGAAACACGAATAGAGAAACACAGTGGAGAAAGGCTGATGCTTTTATCATTGGAATGCTAACCACAGATAAAACTCAAACTGTCTTGTGTTATTGCTGCATCATTTTCCATTCTAAGGTTAATAACAGTGTCATCAGCAAACAGACAGAAATTGAGAAAAAAAAAACCACCAAAAACTAAACTAAAAAAATTAAAAACCCAAGCAAAAAGACATAAAAAATCAAATAAAACCCTAAACAAACAATAACTTCAAACTCTCCAAGCCACTTTTTTCTCAGAAACTGATGGTTGCTTTGGGTCATTTTAATTTTCTTAGGTCGTTAATTTTCTCACTGCCATGTAAAAGCTGTAGACTCTAAGAATCTTTGCATTTGTGGGTTTTATTTATTTGGCCTTTGTGAGTATTCCATGTGGCCAAGCCAAAGTTCACTCATGATTTGTAAGCACTGTTTTTCTGTATAGTGCAGGTTATCAGTGTCTAGAAGCACAAAGGAGACCACTGCCCACTGGGCCCCACCAGTTATAACCAAAAATCTCTGAATCTTTTCTTCATGTCTCTCTCCCTGTCACCTCCCACATCTAATCAGTTGCCAAGTTCCTGTGGGTTCTTCTGCCTCTGAAATGTCTTCCAAATCCATCTTGCCTGGTACCATCCTAGCACAGGCCCCGATCACTTGCCCTGTGGCCTCTTGCAATAGTTTCTAAGTGTTCTTCTGGCCTCCAGGTTTTCCCTATTCTAAAACTCTCCCCACAACATTTTGGCCTCCCCAATATACTAATCTGATCATGGAACTCTCCTGGTTAAAAAGGAGGCCCAAATAGTTTTGAGTATCATCCAAGGCCTACTCACATTTCTGTTTACATTTTCCAGCCACGTATTGAGACAATTCTCCCCTTCCCAACTCACCCTTCTCTCCATCCCTTGTCACAGACTCCAGCCCCACTATCTCTCTCTACTTCATCCTTCAAGGCCTGGTTTAGATGTCATGTTCTTTGGGAAGCCTTCTTCTCTTTTTCCTTTCTAGGCAGAATGAATTGCTCCATCCTTTGTGCTTTCTTAGTGGGTCTCATGTAGGATAACCGACTTAGCACCATGTTACACAGCAGCTGTTCTCGTGTGTGTGTCCCCTGCTGGGTCTGAGCTCTGAATGCAGGGACTACGCTGCTTTCATCTTTGTAACTCCCCTTTCCCCCCAGCCCCAAGCAAATAGTATGTACCCAGTAAGTGCTTTTAGAATAATTGGCATTCATTCAAGCCCAGTTTGAGATGCTGCATATTCTTGAAGGTAATCACAGAACTAATTTTGGAACTTAATGTTTGTTGTTGTCATGTTACACTTCTGGGAGTTTCAGTGATTGAAAATTGTGTTTCACTGGGGCAGGGCCATCTACCTACTGCAAGGCACCCTTCCTTGCCTGCAAATGCCAGTTCTTTTGCTGAGGGCTGTAGATACACACATTAAAGAAAGTAAATACTGAGCTGGAAGGATCCCTAGAGGCAGCTTGGCCAATACTTTCATTTTATAGATGAGGAAACTGAGAGCTAGAGAGGTTAATGGCCTTGGCCAAAGTGAATGGTGCAGGGAAATGGAATAGAAATCTCATTCCAATTAAGAGCACGTTTCATTAAATCAGAGCTTTAAAAAACAAAAGCTGTGATTAAGACTTTTGTTAATTTAAATCAGCCTTTTCCCCAGTTACACTGAATTAAAGAGCTCTAGCTGTGGATGAATTTTTTTTTTTTTTGTTAACTTCTGCAACTTTTATTAGAATATACTGACCCCAAATGTTAAGGCGAAAATGGATCTTATTATCTGTTCTCACCGCCTATTCAGAGGGTTCTAGTAATACATAAAGGTGAAGTAAGGTACCCCCCCCCCCCGAACTTGGAAATATGAGCTTGACAACACTAAGAATCCATACATAATTGATGAGGTCAACTGTAGGAGTCACCTATGAGAAAATCTGGAAAACCATCAAAACCATTTGAAGTTACTTGGTTATGATTTCATGGACATGTGACTCGAATGTGATTTTACTAAGTTGATCGATCATATTGTACTTTAAGAGATGGCTCGTTCAGTGTCAATAAATATGTAAATTAGAGAGGAAAACTTTGTGCTTATCGAGTGTTATCCAAGGGCTGGGACACTAGATCTAGGATTCATGAGCTTTGTGATCACCGGAAAGGTCTACTCCATGACAAGGCAAGGATAGTTTATTCATAGGGTTTTTCCATGGCCTACAGATTAAATGTCTCTACAGGCAATCCAACCACCCTTTTTTGTTCTGATTCTGTGCTTCCCCAGACAACTTTTTGGCTCTAAATTGGCTTTTCTGATATTGGGAAGGGGGTGTTCCAGATGATGAGCTTTAAATTTTCAGCCACAAGAAAGAAATAGCTTCTATTACAAACTGTTAACTCGATATTATGGTTTATGCAACAGTCTCTTATGAGGTTGATCAATGTGAACCAGACCTTTTGAGTCTGGGTCCACTGGAAAAGCAAAACAAAACAAAAACAAAACTCAAGTGTCCAGATCTGCAAAGTTGAAGATCAGACTTTGGAATGTCTTGATTACTGTAGGATACTGCCACCAGTTGGGTAGTCAGTGGTCCGTTTTGTGTCTCCTTTCTCTAATTCCAATCCTACATTAGTACTGCATTTTAAGTTAAAAGGAATTATTTAAAAATGATAATAAAGGAGGTTTGTTCCCAATACAAACTTGCATTTTAATTAGAAATGTATATAGTCTGCTGCTCTCTCTTCCTCCCTGGGACCCAATTCTGAAGTTGCTTCTCATGTGCTAAGAATGGGGAGCAGGGGTCCCAGGAAAGTTGGTCTCTCAGCTGTTGGGAATGGAAGCAGGAGGACCAAGCTCTGTGAATTCATTACATAAGGACTGCGTCCACACTCCCCACTGTCCTTATACAAATATTGCTTGTAATGTGTTAGGACAGGAAAAAAGCACCAGTCACAAATTTTAACAAGAGAAAAGGAAGCACCAATATCCCAAAGTCACCTGGACACAGCAATCCCCAATGCAGCTGGGCAGGTGGCAGCATTTTTCTCTGGAATTCCTATTGGCCTAAGGCTGGAAACCCTAGGTTGAGCCTTTATGTTGCTACTTTCTATTGCAATAGTATCTGTGTTTGGCTTAGTTTTCCAACATCATTAATTAAACCACTACTTCCAGGGGAGGAAAAGCTATGGGAGCCAAATCATATTTTTCCCACCAGGAAACACAGATCTCTGAGTCTCTCAACTTTGCAAAAGAGCCTGAGGTGTGTCACATGCCAAGAAAGTCTGATCAGGTCTGTTTCTTGGCACATGTACTGAAGACCACTAGACAAAATGATTTCAATGTATGCATCTCTGGTGTTGTCTTCTGTTTTTTATAATGTTTTTCAAAAATAGATTGAATGAAGGAATGAACGAGTGAATAAATAAATAAATGAAAGCCTCCTGGGTATTAAAATACATTATGCAAATTCCTCAATGTCTTTATTAGACAGAATAAATATCTGTGGCTGAAGCATCCAGGTTTGTTCCAATAGCTAAACGGGACTGGAAAAAAGACACCTTTTGGACAAAAATTAGACTACGATCAACCACATAGAAAATTCTCCCTTGAAAAGGGTTCACTTTTTAATGTTTTTAGCTCTACATAATAGAGCTTTATGAGAATTTCCAGAAGCCTTTAGTGAAATTATAAGTGCAAATTAGAACCATATTAGCTAACCTTGGGTAATCATATACCATGGAAAGGATTTCTTTCTTCTTCAGGGAATTTTCTTTGATCATTTTATAATTTGGATTATATGTCTCTGTTATCTATCTATCTATACCAAATGCTGTATTTTATTTTACATACAATTTACCAAATTTATAGTATACTAACTTTTACATGTAGCATAGAATTACAGCAATGATTCTATATTTGAATAATGTCAGGGTTAAGCGCTTCCTGCTCCCTTCACTATTTTAGCCCAGAGTAGAAACCTTCCATTCCCATACAGATAGCCTCATCTCCAAATAATCAAAAGAGTTTACTCAATATAATGTCTGTATGTATTGAAAACAACCAGAAATGAGGCACCCTTGAAAGAAGACTGTGAAGACTTAGTAAGCATTTTTACCACCTTTCTAGGCACATAGATGCAGAACCATAGTAAATTCAAGGAAAAAAGGGAAAGCACTGAAGTTGTAAAAAGGATGATGCAGTTGGCATGGTGGAAAGACTCCTTAAATCTGGAATCCAATCATGTCACTTTCAAGTCCAAGATCTCCCATTTATTGAACATACGACTCTGGACAATTCATTAAAACTCTCCAAGCACCATTTTCATCATGAGAAATACAATACTGAGATATAGTTTCCTCCTATCTCACAAAGTTACTGTGGCGCTTAAGTACATGAATGTTATAAAGCTGCTTTGTATGCCATGACAGGAAGGCATTATGTAACTTAAAAACAAAAACAAAAACCAACCTTACAGTTTATTGAGCATCTACTAAGTGCAGGCATTGTATCAGGTGCTCTGCAAACTGTTTTGCTCCTTACACACATGTAAGGATGGTGCTCCCAGTTATATTTCCCAAGTCTTTCTTTGCCTTCCTGATGCCTGGAAATCCTGTCTCAGTCCTCAAACCTCAGCTCTGGAGCTGCTGAGGTTACTCAGCACGAAACCCGAGGCACCTTTGCACTTGGCTTTCTCTCCTCTAGCTCTGTAGTACTGAGCACATAGCAGGTAGGCGCAGCCACAGAGTGAAAAAGTTGAGCTACTCTTTAACTTTTTTCTTCCACTCTTCTCAGATGTGCCAGACAATGAAAATAGACTGTGACCTTTTTGTTAAAACAAAATGAAACCTGAAATGATGACACAGTTCATCATTTCCAGGGCAGTAACCTGTAGTGTTGTAAGCCCTTTGGGTGTCCTCGAATTCTGTACTATTCCACCTGGCCCTTCTCTGCAGGTTTTTCTCTTTCTCATGGTTTGCCCTTTCTTATCGGAGAGCCTGCTTTAACCTATTGGTGCAATGTTTGGTTTGGGCCTGTGTTCTGAAATATCCACTTTCTAGCAGCCAAGTTGGAATACGGGATAGAGTTTATTCTTGGTGTTCTGCTGTCCATATCGATTGGATCAAAGGGAAATCAATCTGGAACCCACTTAAAGTCTTTCCAGATGGTAAGCTTGCTTCCAGATGGTACGTCTAATAGGAGAAGAATAAATCACTGAACACAAGCCTCCGAGCGCTGGGGAGGCCCTGTGACCTTATTTCTTTCAGGACTCTTCAGGGAGTAGAATTATTTTTCCTGTGTTAGATTTTCACAGAATTTTCCAATTCCTGAATCTCAGACTGAAATTAGGGGCCTTTGGAGAGTGATGGTGATATTTATAGCCAAATACCGATCATCCGTAACCACACGCCTTCCTGTGGTGGTTTGGTTGTTCTTGTTTTAAAAGTTTAGGTGAATTTAAAAGCCATCATCAAGCTGCACAACGAGTTCAGAAGGCTCTGTTGTCAAAGTGCCACCTACTGGATGCAAGCTCATAGCTGGCTGGTCCTAAAAAGCAGACAGCTTTCAGCAAATCTGAGTTTGCCCCCAGTTTTAACATCCACTTAAAAAATGATTATTTTCACTCTAAAGATGAGTGAGCCTGATGACCATGACAGAGTTGTGTCTCTTAAGAGGCGAAGTGGTGGGCTCTCTTTTGAGCAAAGGGTGGACACCGGGTGTTTGGAACTTGTGCTCCCAAGCACGCGATTTCAGACAGGACATACACTCTCTAATTCCTTTGCTGCTACCCTTGCAAATATGTCCTTTGCCCCAGACTTTTCAACATATACCCTTGTCTGGCCTAGAAACTTTTGTTCACTCAACAAAGAAACAAATATTTGTTCACGGGTTCACTCATCTTATCAAGTGTCTACTACGTGACAGGCCCTGGGCATGGAGCGAGGGACACAGCACAATGACGGTGAGCAGACCGTTGGTGGAGTCTGGACTATTCAGCACATCCCTGGGACAGTGGGAGGTGCTTGGTGGAATTTGCTCCTCTGCCCTGAACTTGCCCTTGCTCCCTCCAAACTCCAGTCCAGTCAACCCAGGGGTCATCTGGGGACAACCGAATCCACCCTACAAGCTATACGTGCTTTCTCCCAGCCCGCTGGCTGCCAACTCAAGAACGAAAGGTCTAGACCTCGACTAAAGTTCTCGTGGGCCTGGATCCATAGACAGGCTAGTAGGTCATTCAACTTTGTTTTTTCCCCTGGCTGGAGATTTCAGGTGTTCAAACGTAGCTGCAATGCGGTCAGGTGAAGGCATGGTACGTGAGACGTCTGTGTGTGAGAGGTGTGTACGTGCTCACCAGCGCTGACTCCTCACAGGCCTCAAGCCGAGTGCCCTGGCCTGCCTGTGGACTTTGCAATTTGGGTTCCTGCAGCCCTTAGGAATGCAGATTTCATAAACTGAAATAGAGATTGTGGCAATTTAGATAGGACTGACATTTACATATGCAGTATCTATGAAGATAGAGTTTGCTAAGCAAATTTTTAAAAATTCTATCTTCTTTGTATACTTGGCTAAAATAAAAAAAAACAACAACGACCCCAAGACTGGGGGTTAGAGATGGCTGATAAAGAGAAAACACAATTCTCTTCATACACAGCAATACAGTAAGAAAAATTTAAAATCTTACATTAATTAAGAGAATACGATACACAGTTTTCAAATACCCTGGATCTCTCTAGAAGCTCCTACTCAGGTACATGCAGCTATAAATCATTTTTGTCTTTTCTAAGCAAACATTTCATAGGAACATTTGGTTATTTTAGGTCCACTTACTCTTTTTGTCTAAAAGGGCTGGGTTTGATGGACTGATTGCAATGAAGTCCAGCTCTTGCCAATTCAGATGCGCTCTCTGCCTGACTCCTGCCCCGTTATAGTGAAATTGATGAGATTATACTGTAGTCCCAGAAAATCAGAGAGTTAGGAGGTGCTCTGAGGTCATTTAGCCTCCAGACAGAGCTGTTCCTGAAACTATTTTAGACCTATGGTGGCTTATACCATTTTACTGCTCTCTGTGTAATCGTTCCTGTTAAATGATGCCACCCTACACAGATCATGTTTTATTTTTGTCAAGTGCTTTAACCTTCATTTGAATTATTCCCTCCAGAGCCCTAGAATGATTATTTCCTGCTCTCAAACGAGGAGACTGAGGCACAGTGAGGACCTCTGATTGGCTTCACGCCTTAGAAGCTCCTTGTTGTAAGCTAGGAATAGAACTCTCATAGTCCAGCTCATTGTGAAAAGCGACAGCTTCTCCCAGGCTTAATTGCCTGCTAAAGTATGAATGCTTCAGAGAGTGCCTGTTCTGATTGAAGACTCGGGGTTCTTTTCTCTAGCTTCCAGGAGATGCCCTGGTTCCCAAAGTACTCAGAACACTGCCACCTCCTACAGACATGGAAACCACTGGGTAGAAGAGGGAAAGGGGAAGGAAGGAAGGGAAATACAGGAGGGGGGACGCAGGGGGCACTGTCTTTCAGGCTCCTTCTTCCCTACAATGTGCTCGTGGGCACTGTCCCTCAGATATCCCACTCAACTGTCCATTCAGAGACAGGGCCGGGCTGCCCTTAGCAGCTACTTCAACGGGAGCTACGTACTAGCCCAGAAATAATAAAACCCATTTTTGTCAAGTGCTTGTTAAATAAGCAACGTGCTGAGCACCATCCCATTTCATCCTCGTGTCGGCCACAGAGGTCAGGAACATTGCTCTTTCCATTCCGTAGATTACGAACCCAAAGCATAAAGAGTGGAAGTCACTTGCTTCAGCCGACGTGGCCCACGTGCTTGTCACTTAATCGGTGCACTGAATTTCCTCTCCCAACAGACTGAGAGCAATGCTTCAAAAGTTTCAGGTATTTCTTGCTCCTCAGACAAGTATAGGAGGTGCCCTACCATTTTTACATATCTTAGTCCATAATGGACAATCCGATAAAACTGTAGAAATGTCAGATCTGCGGATTGTTGAAGTCTCTGTTACTGTTTTTAGTCTTTTTTCTTTTTTTTTGGATATAACACTTATTTGCCCAGAGAGCCTGGAGCCCTTGGATGGACATGGTGTATCATTCCCAGAAACTCTTTTGTCATGTCTGTTGGCAGAACTTAGCGTTGCACATTTCACAGTCTGAATAGGAGTGCCAAAGTCCGACATTTAAAAGAATGAAAAAACCCGTCCCTCTCAGAAATAATTATAATGTGAGCACCAATTTTGTGCCGGGCACAATGCTGAGCAGTAGCATATAGAGGTGAACATAATGAGTTTGGTGCTTCTCTCGTGCAATTTATAGTCTAGAACAGGGATGGGCAAACAATAGCTGTGGGCCAAATCTGGCCCGCTGCCTGTTTTTGTAAATAAAGTTTTATTGGAACACAGCCACATTCATCTACTTATGTATTGTCTAGCACAGCAGAATTGAGTAGTTGTGACAGAGATCATATGGCCTGCAAAATCTACTATTTACTATCTGGACCTATACAGAAAAAGTTTGCCAACCCTTGGCCTAGGATAAGATTTGTTTTTCAAGCCAGGACATTTTTCTTTTGGCGAGAACACGTATTTATTCCCAAACCGTCCAACCATCAGAGTTCATTAATTATAATAATAAGGTAGCCATCAACATTTGCCAAGTGTTCGCTGCTTTGCTAGGCAGTGTTCTAAGCACTGCAAATGTACTAACTCAATTAGTTCTCATACTAACTCTATGCAGTAAGCATTAGCATTTTGGCCGTTTTACAGATGAAGACTGGTTAAACAACCTAACCAAAGCACACAGCTCAAAGTAGCAGTACCGGGATTTAAACACTGGCAACCTGACACGCGTTCTTCTCCACCACTCTAAATTAGAAGAGGCAGCAGGGTTTGGGGCATGCCAAACAGGTGGGAGAAGAGGACTAAAATCTACCCTGGAAGTGGCCAAACAGGGCTGGTGTGGTGACTGTGGGACCTATTTTTAGGCCTAAGAAAATCCTGGACGGTGAGTCTCTCTTGATTTCTACCAGACGTACTCTCTGATTAGAGGGGGGTGGAAAGTGCTGCACCTCACTCTGAGCTTCCCTGTAATTAAAGTACTTCTCAGATGTGGATGTGTCTGACATCTCTGCTGGTGCTGATCAGTGGACGATGCTTTGAAAATCAGCGGGAAAAAAAGAGAAGCATTGATACGTTTCATCAGAAAGAAGAAGCAGCAAGGAGCAAGGACCCTCTTTATAGTTGATTCCTGCATCACTGTCTTGGGAATTCCCAAGACCCCGACTTGTACATTCTTTCCTTTCTTTTAACGCCCCCTGAATTCCTCCTCCCCACTTCAGAATATTCTCACCTCTCCCCCAACAAAGTTCTTCCTAAGACCATGGAGACCTCTCTTGGGGTTCTTGATAATAATACCAGAACCATGTAATACCAGAACCACAAAAGACACACCAGGGTAATGCTCATGTCTTATTAGGGGAAGGTAGTACACTGAGTTCAGGAAGCAATCATAACAGAGCATAGAAGGCTGGATTCCTTATATGTCTTCCCAATCATCATGCAGGCACGCCCCCAGGTTACCCAAACTTTCTTATGAACATGTCATTAATCAACAACAGTCTGGGAAGTTTTGCTCATGCTGTGGTTGCCCATATAGAAACATCAGTCCTATTCATGGGAATTTGTAGAAATGTAACTTGCCATGAGAACGTGTAGAGGATCTTTTCTGAGTCTCTCATGCACTGGGGCAATTCGAAAATGAGATGTGGTGCTGATAAATATGGGAGATCAGAACCATCCATATAGACTTTCCCCTGGCATTGCCAAAGCTCCATAGTGCCTTCTGCAAACGTGGATTTGGTACCCACTATCCCTTGCAACCAAAGGCCCTGTACTGCAGGCACATACAGTGGGACATCCACCAAATGAGTTTTATAATAGTTATTCCTTCTTTCAGACATCAGCCTAAGTTCTTGATATAACCTTGATAAAATCGTAAGTATAACAAGCAAATGTACGTAGTCTCTAAAATAGGCATGAGATTACAAAAAAGCAAAAAGCACCTGCTTTTAGGTCTGACAAGCTAGTCACTCCACAAAATTTTGCACCACAGTTCCTGCTGCTCTGTAAAATCTTTGGGAGGCCTTGTATTTCATATGCAAGCGCTACCAGCACGGCATTCGTGGAACATTTAAATAGCCTGTCTCTATAGAATTAGCCAGACAGCCAGCATTGGAGAAGTTAGGAGATAATTATGTCTCCCATAAAATGAAGATCTGTTCTAAGGAGGGAATGTGGCCAAGATGCCAGGTATATTTTTTCTTTTTCTTCGTATCTTGGCCATCTCATGCCAAGACACATTCCAAGCCACCCTTTTGCTCATATTTCTTTCTTTCATGAAATGATTCTCTCGGAGCTCATTAGTAACTTTCACATTAAAAAATGTAGGTTTCATTTTCCCCCAAGATTTTCTTTGGGACACATTTTGGGGCTCATGCATAACCTCTTTGGAAAGAAGTTTGCAAAATAGAATGATCTTGTCGTTTGCTTTTCTTTTTATTTAGCTAAAAATAATCAAATTAACAGGTAGGAAAGATTCAAGCTTTCTAGTTTAAATTTTTGCCAGATTGATTCAAAGTTAGCATATTTCTGAAAGAGTTATCTAATTAAATCTCAGACAGCTCTTGCTAATGTTTAGCCCAATTTCTGATCCCAGCTATCCTGTCAGTCTTTGAGAAGCGAAAGCACCAGTGAATAGAAGGTCAGAGAAAAGAAGGAGGAAAAGAGAATTAGAAAATGGATTAAATTCATGCCCTCTGTGTGGTATCTTTAATATAGCAGACATTTTATATGAGTCCCTGAAAAGAAAGGCATTATTTTTTGGGGGGGAGGCTGCCCTCGATTATGTCTTCTGATATCATAGCTATCAAACAGGGCTGCCATGCAGTTGTTAACTATGAGCACTGCACAACTCCAGGGGGCACTCTTCTTGCCATCATTTTTATGCGTGGACCCGATGACTGACTTTTCTTCTCTGGCACTGACCCCTGGCTCCCTGTTTTCCTTCCCTCGCTGTGATCTGTACTCAGTCTGCCAGCTGGGCCCTTTTGTAGACACTGTAGATCCAAGTCTGTTGTGGTTTGTTTCCTGAGGGTCTGGCCACACAAGCCCTTCCTTTAGTAGGTTTGGCCCATTCTAAGGACAGAAACCTGGATATCCACTCTGCTCCTGGCAATGCTGCCCAGCCAGCACTCTGCTTCTTGCATCACCACTATTGGTGCTTATGTTTTTATTTCCAGTTCTGCCCCTACCCCTAGACCCCAGGTTCTTCTGTCTGCCTTGTCCCGTTTTGTCCCATGTATGTCTGGAAACAAGGACGGAGCTTCTAGAACTCTCCCTCACCTAGAAGGTAGAGGAGCAGGGACGAGGAAAGAAGATGGGAATACTAAAGTTATCCCTCAAAAGACCCAAACTTGTCCCATTCTGGTCCACAGTGTCGAGTACTGGTTTTGACCCTTATCGTATTTTTTTTTCAACATGAAACCTACATACTGCTATAGAATCTTTATTTTGAAATAAAAAATTAAAGTGTTTTGAAATTATCCTTTCATTAGAATTCCTTTACATCTTCTTCAGAGAAGATCTTAAGAAAGCATATTTCAGTTACCAAGGAAGAGAAACCATGTGCTGCTTGTCCATATATAGGCAAACCTCAGAGAAATTGCGGGTTCTGGTCTAGACCACCACACTAAAGCAAATATCACAGTAATGCAAGTTGCACAAATTCTTTGGTTTCCTGGAACACATAAAAGTCATGTTTATGCTATACTATAGTCTGTTAAGGGTGCAATAGCAGTATGTCTAAAAAACAATGTACACACCTTAATTTAAAAATACTTTATTGCTAAAAAATGCTAACCATTATGTGGGCCTTCAGCAAGTCACAATTTTTTTTTTGCTGATAGAGGGGCTTGCCTTCATGTTGATGGTTGCTGACTGATCAGGGTGGTGGTTGCTGAAGGTTGGAGTGGCTGTGGCAGTTTCTTAAAATGAGACAACAATAAAGTTTGCCACATCTAGCAATTCTTCCTTTCATGAAGGATTTCTCTATAACATGCAATGCTATTGATAGCGTTTTACCCACAGTAGAACTTCTTTCAAAATTATATTCAATTCTTTTAAACCCTGTTACTGCTTTATCAACTAAGTTTATGTAATATTCTAAATCCTTTGTCATCGTTTCAACAATGTTCATGGCATCTTCATCAAGAACATTCCATCTCAAGAAACCACTTTGTTCATCCATAAGAAGCAAATCTTCATCCATTAAAGTTTGATCATGAGATTGCAGCAATTCAGTCACATTTTCAGGCTCCACTTCCAATTCTAGTTCTCTTGCTATTTATGCCCCATCTGCAATTAATTCCTCCACTGAAGCCTTGAACCCCGCAAAGTTATCCGTGAGAGTTGGAATTAACTTCTTCCCAACTCTTGTTCATGTCGGTATTTTGACCTCCTCCCGTAAATCACAAACATTCTTATTGGCATCTAGAATGGCAAATTCTTTCCAGAAGGTTTTTAATTCACTTTGTCCAGATCCATCAGAGGAAGGACTATTTATGGTAGCTGTAGCTTGACAAAGTGTATTTCTTAAGTAATAAGACTTGAAAGTCAAAATTAGTCCTTGATCCATGGACTACAAAATAGATGCTGTGTTAGCAGGCATGAAAACAGCCTGACTGTCCTTGCACTCCGTCTCCATCAGAGCTGTAGGGTGACCAGGTACACTATCAATGAGCAGTAATATCTTGAAATGAATCTTTTTTGTTTTGAACAGATCTCAACAGTGAGATTAAAATACCCAGTAAACTATGCTGTAAACAGCTGTGCCATCATCCAGGCTTTGCTGTTCCATTTATAGAGCACAGACAGAGTAGATTCAGCATAATTCTTAAGGGCCCTTGGATTTTCAGAATGGTAAATGAGCATTGGATTCAAATTGAAGTCCCTGCTGCATTAACCCCTACCAAGGGAGTCAGCCTGTCTTTTGAAGCTTCGAAGTCAGGCATTGACTTCTCCTCTCTAGCTATGAAAGTCCTAGCTGCCATCTTCTTTCAGTAGAAGGCTGTTTTGTCTACATTGAAAATCGATGTTTAGAGTAGCCACCTTCATCAACAATCTCAGCTAGATCTCCTGGGTAACTGGTGGCAGCTTCTACATCAGCACTTTGCTGCTTCACCTTGCGCTTTTATGTTACGGACGGCTTCTTTCCTTAAACCTCATGAACCAACCTCTGCCAGCTTCAAACTTTTCTTCTGCAGATTCCTCATCTCTCTCAGCCTTCATAGAATTGAAAAGAGTTAGGGCCTTGCTCTGGATTAGGCTTTGGCTTACGGCAATGTTGTGGCTGGTTTGATCTATCCAGATCACTCAAACTGTCTCCATAACAGAAGTAAGGCTGTTTTGCTTTCTTATCATTTGTGTGTTCATTGGAGTTGCACTTTTCCTGTGCATTCACAACTTGGCAAACTGGTGCAGGAGGCCTAGTTTTCAGCCTATCTTGGCTTTTGTCATGCTTTCCTCACTAAAGTTAATCATTTTTAGCTTTTGATTTCAAGTGAGAGATGTGCGACCCTTCCTTTCACTTAAACATTCAGAGGCCATTGTAGTGTTATTAATTGGCCTAATTTCAATATTACTGTGATTCAGGAGAAAAGGGAGAGAGACTGGGAACAGTTGGAGGAGAGAACACATACATGTATTAAGTTCGTTGTGTTCTATGGGTGTGGTTCGTGGTGCCCCGAAACAATCACAGTACTAAGATCCAAGATCACTGATCACTATACAAGATATAATAATAATAAAAAACTTTGAAATATGGGGAGAATTACCAAAATGTGGCACAGAGACGTGAGGTGAGCACATGCTGCTGGAAAAACAGTGCTGAAATAACACAGAGCTGCTACAGACCTTCAATTTGTAAAAAATACAATATCTGCAAAGCACAATAAAGTGAAAGCAATAAAACAAGGCAAGTCTATATTTGATTCTGCTAAAAATACTCCATGGCCACCTCTGAAGATACACTTTGTCCTGTGGAGCGTTAGCTGGTGGCCTCTTGTCACACCACCTTTCCCGGTCTTTCCTGTTCTCTCCTCTTGTTTTCTTTTCTTTATCTCCCCCTCTTTTTTTTTTTTTTGAGACACAGTCTCACTCTGTTGCCCTGGCTAGAGTGCCCTGGCATCAGTGTAGCTCCCAGCAACCTCAAACTCCTGGGCTCAAGTGATCCTTCTGCCTCAGCCTCCCTAGTAGCTGGGACTACAGGCACGCGCCACCATGCCCAGTTAATTTTTTCTATATATTTTTAGTTGTCCAGCTAATTTCTTTCTATTTTTTTTTTCAGTAGAGACAGGGTCTCGCTCTTGCTCGGGCTGGTTTCGAACTGCTGAGCTCAAACAATCCTCCTGCTTGGCCTCCCAGAGTGCTAGGATTACAGGTGTGAGCCACCGCGCCCGGCCTCCCCGTGCTTTTCTTTTTCAAGCAATCGGGATCACTTTCTCCAGAGTTTAAAGGGACCTCTAAAAAAATCAGCCAATTCAGTATTTTGCATTGAGGTCAATAAGTTTTATCCCCATTTTCGAGAAGAGGTGACAAGTCCAGGCAGATGAAGACCCTTGTTTCAAGTCACACACACTAGTAGAAACCATAAAACAGTGTCCTTAACATTTGTTGTGAATTAGAGTCACTGGGGACCAGCTTTCAGTGCAATGACATCCGAATCTGTGAGGATGGTGTTTCTCAAGTCTGACATGCGTCAAAAGCACCTGGAAGGACTGCTAAAAACAGACTGCTGGGTCTCCTCGGAGTTTCGGATTCAGCAGGCCTGGGCGGGGCCAGAGACTCTGCATGTACAAGACCCCGCATGATGCTGACGCTGTGGGTGCGAGCACCGCACTGAGAGAAGCGCAGGGGTGGGAGCCCCTTTATGGAGGGGTAGGACAACAAAGGAGAGGCTGGCTTGGCGGCAAGTCGGTGATTGGCTGGCCCACTTCAAAGTGCTCCAGCCAGTGCCTGGTCAGTGGCCCAGGAGCCCTGCCAATGGGAAGAACCTTGTATTCTGCCGCAGTTCTGCAAGACAGGAGGTGTGCTGGACTTGGTGGATTCTCTATGCCCCTTAGCATCTTCTTCCTGGTCTTTGGTCTTAGCACCACCATTTATCTTACCTCCTCACCCCCAGCTCTGCCACACTCCCGACCTCTGGGTCGCTGGGTATTCAAGGCCCTTCCTCTGTCCCCAAAGAGTCTTTCCCTGGGCCATGTCCTGTCCAGCCAGTGCCTGCTTCCTTCAGGTCCCCACGGCTTGGTACCCAAGACGCAGAGGGCATGTCGATCTCTCTGCCCTGTACTGTTTGTTGAAAATATTCGCTGGCCAGGCTGCTAAGGCCTTTGAGTCTCCTGTACACTTCTCTGTTGGGACCAGCCCAAGAAACTGATCATTTCTGCTTCAAATATTCACCTTCCTAATGGCTCACTAACTAGACTTCTGATTTGGGTCTGAGAGAGAGCTGTTTTTCCAATCCATTTGCTGAGCAGAGCTGATTAACATACTTCATTCACTCACCATCTACTGAGTACCTATAATATATAACTAGCACTATTCTAGGTCTAAAGAGAGGGAGATAAATAAAAGACATTCCCTTCCCTCAAGGAGTAGTAAGGGAGACAGGCTTATAATACAAATCCCAGCTCAGTGTGACAGATGCAAAAATAGAATCATTTGCCAGGTACGGTGATGGTATCAGGGCAGGAGAGTGTGATTAAACTCTCAGCCCCGGGCGGAGCTTGTCATTTCCCTGGGACTCCGGCTTGCAGATCCCTAATCATTCCTGTTCAGCAACACAACATTGATTTATGCACAGGGGTGTCGGCCAACACAAGAGGGCAGAGAATCGCTCCCTCCCAGCAGCGGGCTGTGCAGCAGCAGGAGGTCCGCGTGCTGGGAGGGGTTTCAAGTGGGATATAAGGTATTCAGGAAGAATGGGGGGTTCAAAGGCTGAGTGTGAAATGAGTGAAGGGACCCTCAAGGTGGAGTGGCACACCCAAGGGAGCACTCACTGTTGAAGGGTGCTCCACTCGAGTAGGGGAAGAGCTTAGAAGTGGTAGGCTGGAGTCACCTCAGATTGAGAATCAGAGGGACTGCCTAGGGACCCCGGGGTTGGTCCCAAGCTGGGAAGACCACCCTCAAGGTGGCTGCCAGCACTCTGAAGAGGGCATCAGGGTTTAAAAGCACCTTGGTCAGTTGGAGAAGGATGTCAGAAACAAACAAAATCCAGCCCTTAAAGAGTCACCCTGGGAAGAAATGCCAAGTGTCCAGGACTGAGGGAAGGACTGGCCTCTCAAACACTCTTGAGACGTGGGTGGCAAGACCGCCAAAGGTTCGGTGCTCACCGAGTGGTTGAAAGATTAAGGGAAATCCCGAAATGCACGCAGAATAATGCAGAGGGGTGAGAATGACTCACAGAGCAGTTCTCAAATCACTTCCAACGACTGGCTGACCCTTTCTGTGACACAGGCACTTCATTCAATGCTGTGGATGGGATTAAGTAGAATTTTTGTAAACAGAATCCTTTTAAAAACATGCCCTGGGGAATTGCTATTTTAAGGCAAAAAATGGCTAATCTTTATCTACAAGGACTAAATATTTTTCAAGAGTTTGGTTTTTTTTTTTTTAAAGAAATGGGATCAGTAGTTCGGCAAAATTGTTCAGTGGACAAAATCTTTTCATAAATAGGTCTCAGCTTTCTCTAGGTTTCTGAGAGGACTCTAGACCATTATGAGTTTCCTGGCTACTCAGAGCACCTGTCCTGACCAGTTTATCCCATCCCTCCATCCTCTCCTCCCCCAGATGGCCCTTTCCTGATCTGTGCAGTTTTTATGAAAAAAAAAAAAGTTACCTGTTTGTATCCCACTCTGTCAGCATGCTACTCTTTGCAAACATGCCAAGAGTATTAGTGGGTTAAGCATTTCCAAGAACATTTGGCAAAGGCTTTTGGGGAACTAGTACCTTAACCCAAAGGGATATTTATAATGGCCCAGCAGAAGATAGTTGGAGGAGGTATTTTTAGCGTAGGAGGTTTTCTAATACTCCCAAACAGCCCACCCAGTTAACTCCCCACACTGGACATGAGCAAATTCCAAGTTCCGATGTATTGTATCTACTCTAAGCTCCATCATAAAAGAGGTTCAGAGAACAGCAACAATATCCTTTAGTACTGGAAGAGTAATTTAGGAGAAAAAGTTAAAAGAAATGGGACTCCCCAGGGTGGAGAAGAGAATGCTAAAGAAGAAAGATCAATAGGACCTTAAAGTATGCCGAGCACAACAAAGTCTAATAGAATGTGAACTGCATGTGTAATGTTAAATTTTCTGGTAGCCACACTAAACAAAATAGAAAGAAACAGTTAAAATTAATTTTAATAATATATTTTCTTTGCCCCAATATCTCTGAAATGTTCTTTCAATATATAATCAGTTCAAATTATTTTAATGAGATATTTTACATTCTTTTGTTTCAAACTCAATCTTAGAAACCCAGTCTGTATTTTCTTTTTTTTTTCTTTCTTTTCTCTTTACTTTTTATTTAAATAATTTTTTTCTTCTATTTTTTAGTAGAGACAGGGTCTCGCTCTTGCTCAGGCTGGTCTCGAACTCCTGACCTTGAGAGATCCACCCGCCTCGGCCTCCCAGAGTGCTAGGATTACAGGCGTGAGCCACCGCGCCCGGCCTGGCCTGTATTTTCTGCTTAATCTGAAAAAGCCCCGTGTCCAGGGCTCAGTAGTCACACGTGGCTGGTGGCAATTGCGCTGGGCCGTACGGACATATCCCTGGAAAGAGGCTGCCGGTCAGCTGGCCTGAGCCGCTGTTGTGAGTGCCCATGAGGAAGAAACAAGAAGGGATTTCAGTTAGGCTGGTGAAGGCAGCTAGGAAGAATACGGAGGCCTGAATCCCACCACTTTAGAAAGTCTGACTTTATCAGTCTGCACTCAGGCCTGGGCCTGAGGTTTTATTTATTTATTTATTTTAAAGACAAAGTCTTGCTCTGTCACCCAGGCTAATGTGCAGTGGCACCATCATGGCTCACTGCAGTCACCAACACCTGGTCCGGGCAATCCTCCCACCTCAGCCTCCCAAGTAGCTGGGACTACAGGTGTATGCTACCAAGCCCTGCTAATTTTTAAATTTTTTGTAGATAGAGGGTCTCACTGTGTTGCCCAGGCTGGTCTTGAACTCCGGGCCTCAAGCCATCCTCCCTCCTTGGCTCCCCAAAGTGCTGGGATTATAAGAGTGAGCCATGGCACCTGGCCTCTGAGTACTTTTTTTAAAAGCTCCCCAAGTGATTTTAGGGTGCAGCCAGGACTGAGAAATACTGGGGCTAGAGGAAGAATTTCCACAGAGTGAAAGTGCTTAAATACTGAAATGAAAGCTTTGGGGAGGTTTTATCATCTCTTGTGTCCAAGTTTCAGAACCGAAAGTAAACTGAAATATCCCGGGGTCTAACTCACTCTACAGATGACAGGAGGCCGGCATCGGTTTTAATGTTTGTGGCACATTGATAGTTTTGTTGGTTTGTTTACTTCCTCAATTTCTCCTTCCTGGCTTTTGTTTTTTTAACCTAGAAGACATTTTCAAACTCTTTTCAGTCTGGGTTGAACTTGGGATGGGTGCGGGGGTGTAGGGAGGGGTGTGGGAGGTGGTGGGGGGGTGGGGTGCTGAAGATTCTCAAAGCCCATCCCAGGTCCCTTTCCACTGTAAGGTGTCCCTGGGTGCACAGGGTGCGGAAGCACAGTCTTTGCTGGGCCCTGTCCTTATGGCTGCTCAGGGACAAGGGGAGTAGGGTGCGGGGTGGGGTGCAGGGGTGTCTCTGGGGATTCCCTGTTGGCCATCTTCCTCCCCATTTTTCAGAGGCAGAGAAGGGTCTGCTCCTATGGGTGTGATCCATGACCACATTTGCAGGGTTATTGCACCTTCATGAGTTCTTGCTATCATAATGGACAATTTCTGCCAGAAAATGAAGTATTTAGGAATAGGAAGACATGCTCTACTGCCAGCTCAGAGCGGTTTTAATGAAGGTCCTATCTGGGGTTTGCTGTGTTTGAAAAAATCTCACATATAGTTGACGCATAAACGACACAGTGTTGTGAGATTTGAGTGCATAGAGTGCGGTACCCCCCATGGAGGATGACAGTGTCTGGGCTGAAACTTTGTCAGGAGCTGGAATAACGACTTCCTTGCTCACCACACCTATCCTTCAATGCCTCTTTTCTATAGCAGTGAATCGCTCTCTTTTGCTAGCTCTTGTTTTCTGAAAGTGGGTCACTCTCCAGTGCTTGCCTTTCAGTTTCTGGGGAATGTCTGCTGTCTTCTATACTCTTTCTTAGCAGTTCAGGTGCAAGAGAATAAACGAGACTAGCCACTTAGGTCTTACAAAGAGTAAGCTGGAATTTTGTCTGTTGCTCCTTAAGGCTTTGAAACCTGATTTGTATGGGATCAGGTTTGTACCAGAAAGGCACAGGCATAGCTTATTATTTACCTTATTATTCCCTGATTCTAATAGTTCTATTAACTAAGATTTTTAAGAATCCTCTCCAAACCTCTTAAAAAGCAAACAAACCCAAACCCACAGTGATTGCTTTTTGGGGCCCCTTTCTGAGGATCCCAGAGGAGGTTTACTGGTGATGAATACTGGAACCCCGGAACGGAACAAATTGGTCTCACAAGCAACGAATGACAGCCTTTCTGAATACAGCTGCTTTCTTCATTAGAAAACTAAAAATAGCCCTGATCAGTGCAGGCTGGTTTCACTTTAAGCCTTCTGCCACATCCATTTGTCTGTTTCATTCAGGGTTTCTGCATGTCTGTGACACCGCGATACTATTTCAGACTAGAAGTGCGTTGCAGAAATGTTTCCCTTCCCTCCCCTACATTCAGTCCAGATGTCCACAACTGTCCAACACTGTCTCGTATTCGGGGAACTCACGGACATCTTCCGGCATCCTTGCCATGCCCATCTGCTTCACTCATTTTTAGAAAAATAGACACCATCCACGTTGCTAGCAAGAATACAATTATTAGGGGATTTTTTTTCCCCAAGGAGATGTTTGTTACACGTGTGATTTTCTATGGATAGCTCAAGAAATACTGAGTACAACTACCCTTTCCATCTGATGCAGGACTTTGCTAGGTCCTCCATGCAGACTTAGTTGGAAGAGATATTTTTTTTTCTCCTGGAGTTGGCTGTGGCTGTGGCCATTGGCAAAGCCAGTTCCCTTTCCAGCTCCAGAAGTGATAGGGAAACCCATGGTGGGGGGCAGCCTAGGTGGGTATGCCAGGCTGTGGGAATCTGGGAGAATGTGTGTCTAGTTTCTCCCATTCCCTAGCTTATCTCCCTAGTAAGAGTGGTTTGGAGGTGGCACCGTGATTACAGCAAGGTAGATTCCTTATGTAGTTTATAGCACTCTGACATCCCTATCCTTCCTCCCTCCAGCATCCGTGGTGTTGAGGAAATGGAACATAAAAGAGGAAAAAATTGGGGGAAGAACAAAAGAAATCAACCTGCTGCTTAATACTACCCGTTTACAAAAGATACACTCACAAAACACGCATACAAACCTGTAACGGGAATCATTTATAATTAAAATATGGAAAATAAGCCTCAACCTTAAATTCAATTCACATTGTCTATACACTTGAATTTACAAAAGTATGATTTTAATGGCTTTAACAGAACCGAAAATCCTAAAGATGAGAGCTAATGTTGCTATGGAAACTTTGCGTGTCTTGACTGCAGAACTCTTAGTTTAAATTTGCAAACTTAGTATCACATTAGCTTTGTTCACATTTGATTTCTGGTTGGTCTTTTAAAAAGATAAAAGGAGAAAAACGACATATCATCCTAGTGCTTCTTGTTATACTCATAGCCAAAAGGAGAGGGTGGTTTGTGATCATTTGATGCTTTTTTTTTTTTTTTTTTTTTTTTTTGGCTGAATAAGGAAACCTCCAAGAAGGAGCTTACATAAGGGCTATACAGGGTGAAGATTTTTGTAGCCAAGCATGATTAATTCCATTTCAAAATTTTCAAAATTCAAATGACTTTTTTTCTCATAGAATTAGATGTCCAAGTGTGAATAGACAACCAGGAGGTTCGTGGATTTAAAACTCCAGATTTCTCAGAGCACAAAGCCCTCTAAAGAGTAGAAGAAGCTATGGGGCATAGCGCTCAAAGGCGTGGTGACGCCTGAGGCACTGTGCTCATTTGCTGCCACCACACGCTGCACTCTGAGATCGGGCCCATGTGGAAGCAATGTGCAAAGAATGCCATTTGGAAAATTGCCCCAGTCACAATTCGGGAGGCTGAGTATCTCTGTCCTCAGCCGTGGCAGCTCATCAGCAAAAAGTTTGGCAAACTGGAAGCTTCGTAGGCTTTGGAGTCAGGTAGGCTTCGGTACAAAGGTGGCTCCACCGTGGGGCATATTATTTAACTTCTCTGAGCTTCGGAGTTCTCACTACCCAGGGATAATAATGCTCATGCCACATGGATGTTGTAAGGAATGATTAAGACAACATATGTAAAATACTGAGTACTCTACCTAAAACACAGCAGGCTTCCGATAAATTACGTCTCCCTCCAGTCAAAATATATGCATCACCAGAGCCTTTGGGGGCAGACTGGATTCAGGTCGTGTCTACCGAGTCCTGGCAAAGGGAACATAAATTCCTCCGCTTCTTCCCCTCTCATGATTACATATTTGGATTGTTTTTTGCCTGAGTTACACAGTCTATTTGCTCTGATAGTTATTTACTTGTGCCATGACGTTCTTATCCTGTCCCCTGCTATATTCTAAGTGCCTGGCATAAGGCTTGGCCCAATAAATACTTGTTGAATGCAGGATAAGATCCGGGGGTATGAAGCACGTGGAATTTGGGGTGGGGGGGCTCTATTTTAAAATCCTTAAAACATTGAATATACAATTAGGTGCAGGGCTTAGGAAGGGGCCCATACAAGTGTGGTGCCCTGGACCTTAAGCTTCAGAATAAATCTGCTGCTGTCTGAAGACATGAACAGGGTCCTGCATCATTACTAATGAATGATGATCTGCCTTTTTGTGACTTTATACTGTGCCGTCACTCAGTTTTGGTCCTATGTAATTCTGCTTCGATCAACTAGTTGAGATGCAAGCTAATGACCAGAAACCATTACATCCACAAGGCACATCTAGGTGGTACGGGACAGACAGTCATGAGACCATAGGGTGTCACAGGGAAAATTCAGAATCTGGGTTTTATCAATAACTAACTTAACTAACAATGAATAACTAATATGTGTTAGTCTGCTAGGGTTGCCGTGACAAAATACCACAGACTGGGTGGCTTAAAGAACAGAAATTTATTTCTCATAGTTCTTGAGGCTGATAAGTCCAAGATCAAGGTACTGGCCCCTTTGGTTTCTGGCGAGGGCTCTCTTCCCGGTTCGTAAACGGTTCCCTTCTCACTGTGTCCTCACATGACTTTTCCTCTGTGCGTGCGGAGAGAGAAAGAAAAATCTTTCTTTCTTCTATTTTTTATAAGGCCTTTTATAAGGCCACCAGTCCTATCAGATTAGGGCCCTACCTTTATGGCATTATTTAACCATAATTTCCTCCTAAAGACCCTATCTCCAAACACAGTCAAATTGGGGGTTAGGGTTTCCATGTATGAAGTTGAGGGAGACACAATTCAGTCCATTGAATCTACAAGGCCTACTTCTGCCTTTGCTTCTGGCTGTCATTTGAGGACTCATTTACATCCCTGGCCATCCAACTAAGATCTGGGGATAATATTAGAACGAACTGGGGTAGAATAATTGCCTCTAGGAAGCGGAACCAAAATGGCGCCAGGCACAGGCAGATTCTCCAACAGGGATGTTGAGCCACTGCCGTGTGTTGAAAGGAGGTAGCGAGTGCATCAGTGGGAAATGATTTCCTTGGCCTCTGGTAAAGCTTTGCTTTGTTTCCTTTTTTGCTCTTTCTCTTTCACGTTTTACTCCTCTGTTTTCCTCTTCCTTCCTTCCTTCCTTCCTATTTTCCTTTTCTTCCTTTCTCCTTTTTTAACAGTAGAGTTAGACACTGTGATTCTTAGTCTTTTTCCTAATGGTTATCTGCTTTTGATTTTTCCCGAAATGAAAAGATTGGCTTAGGGGTGAGGAGCGGGAGAGCAGAGAAGGCAGAATAGGTGGGGGGTGGCGACGGGAGGCAAGGGTGCTGTCAGTGCAGGACAAGAGAAATTGCTGTGTTATGCCATGGCGGGGATGGAGGTGCTAACACAGAGCAAGAAATACCCCAAGTGATAACTCTGGGTCTCAAATTTCTCGCCAGTTTAAAAAAAAATGCTGGAACAGAATATCCTTAAGGTGCCCTCAATTTCTAATGTTCTGTACCCTCTGTAACTCTTTCTGCTTCACCTTATGGGGAAATGGCATTGAAAAAATAAAACTCTTTGTGTGCTGTGTAAGAAAATCATTATGTAGATTCAAAGTATGGCTCAAATTAATTCTAATGAGGTTCAGGGGGAAAAAAACAAGTAACAACCAAACTCTTTAATAAAGTGTTCTAAAAAGAAAAAAAGAATTATCGCCCACTTCTGCACTTCCTGCTTTTGGCAGGGACTAGAAGTGGAATCTGAAAACACTGTGAGACAGTCTGTTCTCATGGTATTTCTAGCTGAGAACAGGAAGGAGGGGAAATCTCAGATGAGTGAGAGAGCCTGTTTTTCAGTGATTAGCAGGCCAAAGAAGTTTCACTGGGCAATCAAGCTTGACAGCACCTCTAAAAGTTTTACCTTTATTTGGTCAGCACGACAGATTTTGCCAGAAGCATCACCGCCATCACCAGGGAAGCCCATCGGCACTGCTAAGTGGCTGGGTGTCAGATGCTGGAGACCCCCGCAGGAGTGATGTGGCCCCCTACCCTTCTGGAGTGTATAACAGAGTTGGAAGGATAAGGTATCTATAAACGAAAAATAATCACAATTCGAAACGGCATACGCCATGTGCTAAATTAGCCACGCAGACAATGCTAGGGAGGCGCCGTCCACACGCTTCACAAAATTCCTTATCAGGGTGCGTTTGCTCTCTCCCTCACCACTGTGCTCTCATCTCTCATCTCAGGAATACTCTGCACCTTTAGGCAAAACACGTTTCTTCACTCCTTTAACTCTTTTGCCCATCTCCAGTCACAACAGACTTCCCTGTTTGTAATGCCCATGAGTCATTGAGGCTGAATCATGTTAACAATAAGCATGTAACAGTGAGTGCATATCGATTGGTTGGGCATGCTGGAACCAGAAAAATCCCTAAGTCTAGACTAGGTTACACGATCACTAATTACCTGCCAGAGGGTTACAGGTACTGGTGTCTAAGGTTACAGCAGACATTCCAGGGAACGCCCTTGGTCACCATGACTGCAGTTAAAGCTAAATCTCCTAAGGCGTGCATCAATGACACCTTTACATCCAGGGCCAATCAGGTGCTCAGGTAGAGCAGGGAGCATTCCCTCTCCCTTTGTCCCCCCAAGATCTTAGGGGAAGAACACGGGAATCCCCTGTGAGAGCAGTCATCTCACTTATTGAGTGGGCAACTTTCCCGGAAAAAGATAAAAAAGATTTGATGTTCCCTTTGAGACAATGTAATGATACGGATTATGTTCTGAACAAGAGACTAATATTCAGTACTTTATTGCAGTGATCACCATTACCATGTTTAATCAACTACTTATTTAGATCTGGGTGATGCTCCCATACAGAGAATAGTAAAATGCTTACTAAACAGCATGTAAATGAGGCAGATACAGTCGGAGCCCATCACATTGAATTTACTGTGAGGTTTTAACCCAGGTGGCTACTTTGTGCATAGAACCAGATGAGGAGATGGAGGAATGTGTTCACTGGTGGCATGGAATGCAGAAGGATTTCTCTGGGTTAATTTTTCCTGAGTCCTTGAGAAAACCTAGAATTGCTTCATGACTTTTTATTTGTTTCACACTGGGGATATAAAAATGAATAAGGCACAAGCTGAGCCATCGAAGGAGCGCAGAAGCCAGGGAGTACGGCAGACAGATACCCAAATAATGCAAAGGGGGTACAAGCATGTTGGGTGGGGGGCTCAGCAGAATGGAGCTGAGAGTAGAGCATGACAGTCACCAATGCTACAAATCAGAATGCTGATACCAGGTAATCAAGTTTTAGAATAACACGCTTTTTTTATTACATGTTCATTGTGGGAAGTTCATAAAATAGAGAAGGGCACAAAGATGAAAATAAAATCACCCCTAATGTCACTGATACTGATAACTGCCATTAAAATGTTGCTACACATCATTCTAATCATTTTTCTACGCATTCCCAGGTATTTTAAAACAACAGCAGAGTCACATTGTATACTGTTTTCCAAACTGTTCTTTTCATTTAACTGTATGCTGTGAAATATACTGTGATTATTTTCCCACACGATTTGATGTCCTTCTACACCCTGATTTTTTAATGGTTTTATAATGTTATGTCCTATGGCTACATCACACTTTATTTATCCAGTCTCCTAGAGTAGGACATTAAGACCATTTTCAGTGTTTCACTAATATAAACAATGCTGTGATGAGCATCTTTGTAAATAAATATTTGTGCATCTTGCTGATTAGTTCCTTAGGATAAATTTCTAGAAATGAAATTGCTGTATTATAGGTATGAAAATCCAATCCCAGCAGCATGACTGCTATTGAGATTACAAAACAGGCCAAATGAGAAACGGACCCATGGATTTCAGTGATGCTTATGTTTTCTTTATATTTTGTAAACATTGATCTCCAAGACAGAAGTGCTGATTATTCTGGGTCTGGCAGCAGAAAGTCTCCCTAGTTCTTGGCTGCCATATTGTCAATACTAGCAATTTACTCTGAATGTGGCTGACACAACTAGATGTACCTGCCTCTAAAATATACAAACAGATGCTTCTTACCTTGAATTTTCTGTCTTTTGATTCCTTGCTACATTATGACTTCACAGGGTCAAAATTACAATTCCTGGCTGATAAATGATCAAACTCAAGAGCAAAGAGCAACTTTGATAATGCATCCACATGGGGTCACTACTTCCACTGGAGCCTTCCATGTTAGTGGGCATATTTAGAGTGAAAATGTCATTTGACTATTAGCTAAGGACACTGATAGTTTCATAAATATATGAAGGTCTGCATCTGAATTGAGGTGGCCAAAAGCACGTTCCTCGGAAAGTTCTAGAGGTCTTTCAGAATTGTCAGTTTATGGGATTCATAAGTATTCTGTGTTTCCACTTTAGAGTCATGGGACTCTGTATTGCTCATTTGTTTGTTCATTCGCTCATTCAGTCCCTTCAACAGCTGCGTATTGAGTGCCTATCCTGTACCTGGAACAGGATTCAGCCAATGCCCTCAAACATTCATAGTCTTAGTGCAGGAATAGCTAAGTAAAAAGCACTTACAGTGTAGTGTGATAATTATTAGGACAGGGGGAAGATATACCCTTTTCCCCTTCTACTTCCTTTGAGCCTCTACCCCGTTTTTTCTCCTCCCCACATCCATATTTCCAGGAAGGTAGTAGGCGGGGGAGGCCACGATGTCAGCTGAGGAGCTCCGTGGATCCAGACAGAGGCCAGGGCCGGGGGAGGACCCAGTGGAGCAGGCTCGCTGATGCAGCTCCGTCCCTAACATTTGTGGCGCCTGGGGCCAGAGTACAAGTGGAGGCCACTTACCATCTGTCGAAATATACAAAAGTTGTAAATCAAGTTAATAAGCTGTTGACTAAAATATAGCTTCAGATGGACAAAATTGGAAAAAACGTGTAAAGCTACAGTTTTTATATGATTGAAAGCTGGAAGACTATCAAGCAATTGGATTTAATTATTGTTCCTAGATGGGTGTTCTGTTGATGGGCTGGCAGAGTTTGGATAAGTAAGAAAGGATCTGTATCTCCCCGGGGGAAACAGTGATTGTCTTTGGGGACTGGGACCGGTGGCAGGAAGAGGGGTCTTTTACTTCTTGATTTAGGTAAGTTTTTCAAATGATGAGATTATGGGTGATTTTATTTTTTTCTCTATTTTTCAAATTGTCTAAAATAATCATGTGTTGCTTAGGTAATTTGAAAGAAAAAAAACTAAAAAGAAGGAAAGTCAAGACTAGAAAATCATTCTAGGATTAGAAAGTATCTTATTAAGTTGAATTTCTAGAAAAAGGTAGTGTTTAACTTTTTAGCCCTATCTGATTATATCCCACAAAGTTAAGGAATTGACTCAAGTTAACCCCAGAAACACTAAACATTTTTTTCAAGAGATCATGGGGAAGCAGGGAAAAATGGCCAATAGAGAATCTATAGTTTAAAAAGGGAACATGTACAATCGTGGAACTTATTGCCTGACCTTTTCAGGCATATTATCTTCACAGATAATCAAATATTTATTTTTCAGTGACTTCAGACATTTCAGAATCTGGAGTATTTCCATAATAAGATATTGCATTTACTTAGTGATTTCAGATTTTCAAAACACTTCATGCCAATTCTCTCATTCTATCCTTACAGGGACGTGGTGAGGGAAAGACAATGTTATCCCCATTTTCCAGGTAAAGAAAATGCGCCTTAAAAAATTGAGATTGGGCCCATTTGTCACAATTAGTTCCTGGTGGAACAAGGACCAGAGCATAAATATGTTGGATCTCAGCCCAGTTCTCTTGCCACTGTGCTGTTAATAAGCTTACACAACGAATTTTCTGGAATGTGCACGTATTTCTTACAAATTTTTATAAATGTCCCCACTGTTTTAAAATTTTTTTAATGAAATTTGTCTTTAAATGGCAGACAAATTATCTCTATGAGCCACTAAAGAATAATCGGCACCATTTTAGGAGATGCCTGACTCCCCTATAAGTAATCCCACACATGAAGATCTTTATAGGAAGTGTTAATTAGTGCTAAGTACCTTTCGAGATGCCTTCCAGGCTAATGTCCAAGGACGCACCAAGTGGGGAAATTATAATAACCTCTCCTTCAGGGACTCAGCTGATTTTCTGTGATGATGGGAGACTATAAGATTATTTTACTCATTGCTTACAATATGCGTAATTACTATGTTAGTATTACTATAAGATGAGCAGTATCCCATTTAATCAATTCTTTTCAAATCGATACTATCTCGTGATAGTCATATTATCCATTCTCTAGAAAAATTACACTTTTTAAAGGTAATTTTATTTTTGTAATGTATATTTTTTAAATTAATTTTTAAAATTTTAGATAATTGTAGTTTAGAATGTTTCTAACTTAACTTATAATCTATCCATTATGATTTCAATGAGCTATAGTGAGAGAAGTCAAACCACCTCCTACCCACCCCCACCCGGGCCAATAGCCATAAATAACTGAGGCTGGTGGCCATGGCAATTAAAAAAAAAATTACTGGGAAAAAAATGACAAAACAAAACCAAAAATTTCACGTGGATTTATTTTATTTTACTTAATGCCAAACTCTGAAAGAAAATATGGAACTTCACGTACAAGGCTGTTGCTCAATTAAAACAAAGCAAAACAGCCGGGCGCGGTGGCTCACACCTGTAATCCTAGCACTCTGGGAGGCCGAGGCGGGCGGATTGTCCTGAGCTCAGGAGTTCGAGACCAGCCTGAGCAAGAGCGAGACCCCGTCTCTACCAAAAATAGAAAGAAATTAATTGGACAGCTAAAAATATATACAGAAAAAAAAACTAGCCGGGCATGGTAGCACATGCCTGTAGTCCCAGCTACTCGGGAGGCTGAGACGGTAGGATTGCTCAAGCCTAGGAGTTTGAGGTTGCTGTGAGCTAAGCTGACGCCACGGCACTCGCCCCAGGCAAGAGAGTGAGACTCTGTCTCAAAAAAAAAAAAAAACAAACAAAGCAAAACAAACAAACAAAAGTAAGTCCTTTTTTTCAGAAAATGCAAATAAATAATTAAGTCCCCTTGTAATGAAACCAAAGTGTTCCTGTTCTGCTAGAAAGAGGCTTATGTTTCATCCTTCACTAAACTATTTTGTTGTTAATAAAACAGAGCAATTTGGAGAATGAAGGATGATATTTGGTTACGTATCACTTAATGATGGGAATATGTTCTGGGAAACGCATCATTAGGTGATTTTGTCATTGTGTGAATGTCACAGAGAGCCCTTGCGTAAACCTAGGTGGTGTAGCTGAACTACACACCTAGGCTACGTGGTATGGCCTGTTGCTCCGAGGCTACAAACCTGTACAGCATGGTACTGTTCTAATACTGTGGGCAGTTGTCACACAATGATAAGGATTGGTACATCTAAACACATCTAAACATAGAGAAGATAATGAGCTGCACTGTGATGTTACAACAGCTTCTACATCGTTAGGCAGTATGAATTTTTTAGCTCCATTATAATCTTATGGGACCACCGTGGTATATGCGATCTGATCCGTAGTTGCCAGAAATGTTATGTGTGCTCACGACTATAGCTTCAGTCTTGTGAAGAAGTCTCAGATGTCTTTAACGTTGCTTTTAAGATCCAAAGACTCTTCCAGTCACAGCAGAGTCACGGGTCACTGAGAACCAGTGGGTTCGCTGGTGCAGCTGCTTCAGCAGGCTGTGCCGCTTGTCCCCCGGTATAATGTGAAACCCAACTCCTGATGTCAACTCACTGCCCAAGTGCCTCCCATACTGTCGAGTTCGACTTGTGTCTGTTATGACCTCTCCTCATCTGTGGTCTCAAGACTGCTGTTGAGTCATGAGAAAGAACAGAATAAATAGCAAAAATGTCAGGAAGAGAAGTAATTAAACCAATATGAAACACCTCTTTCCAAAGGTGTGGAAGAAGGTCCAGGGCACGTGGTGCATGCTCCTGGGGCATTGCTGGAACTTTGGTGGCTCCACATTCAGAAAGCCAGAGTCACCTGCCCCAAGTCACCTAGGTGACTGGTGGACTCTTCCAGCGTGCAGATGTCTGCCTGCCTTTGTTAACAATGGTTAGCAAGAGAAAGGGCGTCCTGTATTACTACTTAGAAACAACCAACTTTCCAACCTGTCCACATTCTTTAAGTCTGGTGTGGTGGCTGCAGGTTTGGGCATTGATTGGGCACTTGGAGGAGGGAGGAGTCAGATAACAGGGAAAATCTACAGAAGCGCATGTCCTTGTAACCCTCCTATAGGGTCATAATTGAGCTAAAACTGTTAAGAAGTAGGAGGGGGTCAGCTTTCCACTGTCATTAGCATTTGTGCAACACTGGGGAAATATTAGTTCACCTGTTATTTTAACTGGGCACCAGCCATTCAGAAAGCTAAAAGCAGCTATATCTAAGCCTTTTTAAGTTTTCTTAGCTATTGACTCATGTTGTATCCCTTCAGTTGATGGCAACCTGATTTTTAGCCAAGCAAACAATACACTCAGAGCATAAACAAAATTGGTCCCTCTCATTTTTATAGTTCAGGAATATACTTAACAAGATCTATAAATTTCCATGGACATTTCGGCTATTTACAAATCTAATAACATCCAGAGTTACTCTTTTGAATAGGCTGTAAACCTAAGCAGAGCTATTTTGGCATACCAGATGCAGTTTGCAGGGGGATTTAAACATGATTAAGGCTCATAACTGTCAACAAATAACACAAAGTCTTATTCCCTTCATCAGAAAGTCTGAATTTCAGGTGTTGAAGTTTATTGGGGAGCTCAGGACTGACTTGCAAAATGTGTATTGTCTAGTCCCTTTGTTCCTGCATTCTGAAATTTTTAGGAAGCCTCTTGCCATATTTAATTGGGAAGTGAGAAGGACCCTGGTAGCAACAAGGCCTGTTGGGGGCATCATGGTAGCTAGGCTGGAGGGGCCTCATTCTTCCCCCAAACCATCCCAAATGAATAGATCAGCAGAGTGCTTGCTACGCCAATGCAGCACAAGAAGTTTCCTACCTCCTTTTACCAGATTGCCTCTCACCAGCTTCCCCCACAAAGACGTTTTGTGGTGAATAATTAAGACTGGCTTGTATGAAGTTATTGGCCAAAGTCCCAAACCTTGACCTTCACCTTGAATTTCATAATCACATACAGTAATAGAATAAGCCAGACTGAGTAGTGTGCTGTGCTTTTGCATGAGGCTAAACTTCATTTTAAATTGTGAATCCACTTGAGCTATGCAGCTCACAGGAGGGCGGATGGAGGATTGAGCATTGCATACGTAGAGATGCACTAAAATTTGTTACATAAATGAATTGCACGTGCATACAAGCACTGTGCAACCATGGTGAATTCAATGTTCACAGTTCCTGTCCTCAAGGAGCTCTCAGGCTAGGGAGGGAGAAGAAAAGAGGAAATTCTAAAGTATTCTTTGACAGAATAAAAAACCAACCCACAATGCTGTAGTTTCAGACCAAAGGGACACTCAACTGAGGCATGCAGAAACTGGGAAGACTTCCAAGGGGAAGTCATACGGAAGTCAGATCCTGAAGGATGTGTAGGTGTTAGCGACGGGAGTGGCTGATGGGAGGGTGGAATATTCCAGGCAGAGGAAGGCCCATGCTTAGAGATCAGTGTTCAGGCATGAGAGGTTGGCAAGACATAGTCACAAAAGGCCTTGCAAAGTCATGTTGTGAAATTTGGGCTTTATCCTAAAAGTAATGGAGGCCATTGAAGGGTTTAAGCAGATCAGTGATACGATCAGATCTGGGTTAAAAAAAAAAATCATTCTCCATTTGGAGCTCATTTTATATCAATAAAATTTCTTTCTACCTAACATTTTGCAAACGATGATGACTGTAACTGGGTGCGTTATTGTCTTTTTTACAATATGGGGATATAATATTAGCATTATGTAAATGCATGTCGTCATGTTTTAAATGACCATGATGTGTATGAAATGATAATAATACATAACAACACACATGTATGGAGAGTTTCCTGAGTGGCGGGAACTGTGCTAAGCTTCTTATCATTTAACCCTTTGAAATAAGTCCTATTACTGTTCCCATTTTATGGATAAGGGAATAGAGGATTAGGTGGTGTACGTGACTTGCTTAGGTCATATAGGAAGCAAAGGACAGGATGGACGTTGCTGTGCTGGCTGTCGGACAGCAGAGCCTGACAGTCCCCACTTTCTAGACTGCCCTTCTGCTCCACCCTCTTCACCCCCTCCAAAAGAAAAAAGTGAATGATCGTCTCAAAAATAATCTGCCAAATTAGCCAGGAAGTGATTTTCACCAGAATGATTGATTTATTTTTCTGAAACACTGTGCCCACCAATCAGGCCATTAGAGACCAAACGCGCCGGGTGGACACATGGCCCAGTTTGTGTGTTTGTGGGAACTGGGTATCAGTGTGGTCCCTCGCTCAAAGGCTATTGCCTATATTCTGGTGCAGTGGCTTAAGGAACTTTAGAGTCAACTAAATTAGGAAGAAATAATGAAAATAAAAAGACATAGACTTAGTGACACTGGGATCTCTTCATTTTCATGAAAAGAGTCTTGTGGAAAAGGCGAACTAAAACTGTTAAGAAGAGTGACAAGATTAGCTTTGTATCAGGGACTCATAAGACAAAATAAGGAATTCCCCAATGTCGTTGGATTGGGATAGGATCTGGGCAATTTGGCCAGTGTCTATCTGACCTATGTAACAATGCCACAAGCAAACATGAGGTTTCAGCCTAGCTAAGCAACCCAAGTTGCTTCTCCAGTATATGCCACCTTCCCTAATGACGTTTTACTAGTGCACAACTGTATTTGGGAAATTTGCATATCCACCTCTTCATCTCGTCTGCGATGGTTGCATTAGAGGAAATAGCACTGCACTCTCATTAATTGCCTGCTTATCTGGGCTGACATTTCTAAACCCACACAGAGATCCCATACCTTTCTGTTCAAGAATATTTTAGTCCAACTACATGAGCATATAACTGTTGACAAACTAAATAAAAGGGTTGACTCACTCCGTTACCCTGGAACCCACGCTGTATTCTTAGAGAGTGTCACCTTACAAAGCCAGGGCGTCCTTAAAAAGAATCTGCCGCTTCCTGAACTCTGGTGAACTTCTATATTCTGTCCTTCTGAAATCCAGACGCCTGTGACATGGTAACCACTGCAAATGAGAATATGGACATGATGGGCCAAAGAAAGCAAAGCGCTTCCTTGAGGGTCGTCGGATTTGACGTCTTATTCACGGAACAATCTTGAGCTGGAGGGCGAGGAGAAGTTGGTTTTCACGTGACTGACCGGCTGTGCCCGCGGGAACCCAGGCCTTGTGCTGGGTTGGTGGCTCGACTCCTGTTCGTGCAGCAGCCCTGTCTCTCCCCTCTTCGGCTCTGGTTGGAGCACAGGCCGCAAATAAATTGCTAACATTTAAGTGCATCTGTTGCAAAGAGAGAAGCACAGAGGACACTGGGGAAATTTCAAACCAAATTTTGGGACTGAGCTCATAAAAGCATGCACCATCTGTGGAATTTTGTTCATATGCATCACTGTAATGGGAGGGGGGCAACAGAGAAGGGAAAAAAAGAGAGAGAGAAAGGATTGCGCAGTAACTGGATTTCCAACTAAAGATCTCTCTTCTCAGATCTGTTCACAGGTTGGGTTTGGGCCAGGCAGGATCCCAAATATCTTTCCTCCTTCCACACTGAAGGGACTGGCGGTGGGGATCTAATTGCATGAATCGGTGACCGCCAATTCCTTGTGCCCTGGTGTCTAAACACAGTTCTCCCACTCCCCACCCCTCACGCTTTGCTGGCCCTGTGCAAAGATGTGACTTTTCATCTTTCTTCTTGCTGCTTTGCTGCTGCCTTGAGGCTGAGCTGAGGATCATGCTTTTCCTCCCATCATTCATGTGGCAAAAAAAACCAAAAAACAAAAAAAAACCCAAACAAAACAAAAACAAAAATAAAAACAAAAAACTGATCATTCTCTGATAAGCACTTTACATTTCTATAGCGCAGGAAAAGGGAAGTTCCTTCAGAATCCCTTTATAGATGATCGCTCTCATTGTCTAACAAGCTTTTCATTGTTTGTGATTTTCATTTCCCTCCACAGTTCAGGGCACTTTGGGAAAAAAAAAAAATTTCTATTCAGCACTTTTCCACTCATAATTCAAGAAAAAAGAGTCATGCAGTATAATAAGGATAATTAGCTCCAACTGAAAATAATAAGCTTGGCACGAAGGAGCCCCCTCCATGCACACAGTATCCATTTATCGTTTTGTGTACTCTCTGTCAAGGCTAATTACTACTCCTGTAATTACTAACCTGTTGAAAGAACAAAGGAAGATGCAAATGCTGTGCTTAAATGAATAACACTGCTTCTTCCAATACCATCTCAATAAAACTCTTGTAGAACAGAAGCTATCCTTACAGCCTTATAGTTAAAAACTGCTGTTGTTTGTCCTCAAAAATGTGATCAGCTAGTGTAAGAATAATTTTCAGTATGTATGCATGGAAGAGGGGTTGGATTTCCTTAATTTAGATTCTTGTAAAATAAAGATAGCTGGGAGTGATGATCTCATGTTTAATAAGGCTCAACGTTTGTGTCACATGCTTCCTTTGCGTTAATGTGTTAACCTTGGCATGGTGAGGCAATGACCATATGCTTCCCCTGTCAATGTGTCTTAATCGAGACCGGCAGACCCTTGTCATCTCCCTGTGAGGAGACACACTGCTGATAATGCCAAACCAAAGTGGAGAGAGACAGAGACACATACAGTTCTCTCTCCTTTCCGGAGTGATGCACCCTGGGAAGTATTAAAACACAGGTTTCCATTGTCATCCATTTCATTCCTCATTTATCTGTCTGTCCCTCCTAATGCTACCAATGCACGTGCTCTGGACCTAGTCTACCAGGAAACAATTCTTGTTCTTTTGGACTATGCAGAAACAAAGAGGGTTATGGATTCTGGTTTTTCAAAATAGTAAAGGCTGTTGTCCCAACCAACCCTCCCTCTAAACAGAATTCTGAGTCCTCAGAAATAAATAGCAAGTTTACACAGAAAGAATTGCCCACACCACACACACAGAGTCAAGATGCATTTCTTTAATTCAAATGATTCATCTCTTATCAAAAGATAAAAATGAGAAATGCTGTTAAAGAGATTGCTGAGTCATTTTTATTCACTTGTTAAGAGCCACAGAAAACAAAGAAGATTAAAAAACTGAGGAGTTATTATGATTTCCAAAAGGGGAATGGAGGTGAGTCCCGGCCAAGATGCTAGGATGGTTTATTTAAGAGAAGAAGCAGTGATTACCAGGAGCTAGCACTGGTTCACTGAGAACAAATCATCCTAAACACAATTGCTTTCCTTTACCGACAACATAACCAGGCTTGTAGACAAGGAAATAAGCTAGACTTCAGATCTTTGTTCTTAGTCTGTATTTGGACCTTCACTAAAAATCTCACAAAATCACTCATAATATTCTTGTAGAGGAGTTGGAAGATTATTAGCTGCATATTAGTACTAGCCATTATTATTAGTTATTAATATTACCATCAAGCTAGAAAAACTGGAGGAGTTCAAAGAGAAGAAAACAAGCTAATAAAGAATTAGACACTATATCTATGAAAAACAGTTGAAAAAAATAGATTTTTTTTTTTTTTTTTGCTAGAAAAGAAAAAGTGTCTTTAAATATATATGCAGTTGCTATGTGGAAGGGTGATTAGACTTCTGAATGAAACCAGTGAGTAGCACTTGGACCACACTGGAAAAGTGACAGGGACCTGGATTCTAGCTAAACCATCAGAGCTATCCAAAGATGCAACAGGTCGCCTTGGAAGGTTCAGTGAATACCCCATTACTGCACAAGTCATGAAGGGAATGCAAGGGCCAGACAGAAAATTGACTAAAATGACCTTTGCAATGGCTACTTTGTAGTAGAAGAGAATTTTATAGTTTACGGAATCTTCACATAACTCCGTGTCTTAAATTCCTTCCAGGCAAGCTGAAGCCTGATGCTCTGTCTGAGGCTCAGAGAGAGTTTTAGGAAAAGGGGCTGGGAACACATTGAACTGGTCTAGTCTAGGTCTCCTGGGTATGGATCAAAAAAGCAACTGAACAGTGCATTTTGGATGAAGGCTGTCTTGGGAAGTTCCAAAGTACTCTGGGAAAGATCTTGTTGGAAGGGGAGACGGAGGATCGGCAAGGGCCTCAGCAAAAACGATGTCTGTGACTGATGTTGTGTGACACGCAGCTAGTGGAATGGAGGAATGGACAGAGTCTACTGCAACCTCTGGAGAGAAGGAAGGAGCCTTCTGGAAGTCTCCTCCAGACATCTCTTGTCAATGGCAGGCAGAGAGCTCTTAAAGACACTATGCCGGTTCCAAAATTATCACATTTTATCCTCATGACTACACTATTAGGTAGAGAGGGAAAACACTTGTGTTCCCATTTTCCAGAAGAGGGAAACTGGAACCCAGAAAGTTGATGTTAAAATTTCTAGGCCACATAGCAAAGCCAGGCGTACAAAAACATAGGTCTTTGTCTCTCTGTGGACTTCACCATGCTGAGCTAAATAAGAGAACACAGATAGTAGATAGATAGTTAATATAAACAAATGCGTCTTACCATCCTAGCACACTCTGTATGCTCCTTCTCTGGCTCTGAATTCTGTAATTTATGCAGCTGTAGATAACTATAAAATCTTATGCGTTTCCTTATTGATACACTTGTATACTTACCCATCTCATGTATTTTTGTGGTAGAGTTCATCATACTACCAATTCTTTTTTGGGACTCTGTCTCAACATCATAGTAGATGGACATTCATTTACCCATGTTTATATTTACAGATGAGAGGATATTTTCCAGGCCTCTGAGGAGTGAGTGGGACATTTACAACTGCTTGTTAGATGACTTATAGCTGTCGGTCTAAAAGGGAAATAATGAGATCATTATTAGTCTGAAGTCAGACCCCAAAGTGGAGGGTGCACCCAACTGGTCAGAACTATTTTGGCTTACTAAATCACCTGGGCACTATTGTAATTATTTGGGAAGGAAAATACTCCCTCACTACATCTGTAAAAGTAAACAATTTGCTGAATCATTTATTGGGTTTAAACAAATATTATCATTAAGAAACCACTACTTATCCTTTTAAAAATGATTTTTTAAAGTGGCGAAGACATAGCCATATATAATAGATTAGTATAAAGGTATGAATATATAAAGAGGACAAACTAATCACTTCCTAGGCATAGACTATTTCAAGAAATCAAAATTACTGTTTGTGATAATGAGAAGAGTGTCTTTGACTTTAAAACCATTATAAGTAGGGCATCAGGCTCTTTGTAACATAAGTCTTAGTTTCCCGAAGACTTTACAGGCCCACGTTGAGTTGGGAGAATGAGGAAGGAAATTGAAGGCAGAGCTTTCTTCCAGCCTCAGGAGAGCCTTATTATTGAGAACTGTCAGAGGAGTAGAGTCTTACAAGGAGGGGCTCTAAATCTTAATTCCTGGGACCTTTGCTGTGATTGTTTTGTGGTGGTACTAGGAATTCTTGGAAGAATCTTGTCTAATTTGTCACCTGTGCAATGGTGTAGGTAATTATATAATGAGGGAGGTAATTCTGAACCCCTGGTTTAGTTTAAACCAGAATCTCGGAGCAGCAAGTTGAACTTCCATTGTTCATCTTCTTCATTCTGCCTCTAAATCCCTTATTCTCTCCCTCCCATCAATCCTCACTTGACAGTTATGTTCCATCTCAATTTCCAATTCACTCAAACAGATATCTCTGATGACCCCATTCTGGTTGATCAAGTCTCTGAGACTATCTCCTTGTTACTTTGCATTACATGTTGTAGGAGATATAAAAATTAGTTTGAGTCCTCACCTAGTTAGGAAGACTATACCTGTGTAAAAATAGAGCCAACAAGACACTCAGTGCCAAGCGATGGTAAATGTCTGGTACTTGGTGCAGATAATAGGAGTTACATAAATTCAGAAAAAAAGACTCTTTGGGTTCAGGTAGTCAGGGAAGGCTTCTCAAAGATGAGAACTGAGTTGAATGATCCCTGGTGGCTAGAGTTCATTTATTAATATAAGGCAAGTCTGAGAAACTATACCTGAATGGCTTGCATACAAGTCTTCTCAAATGTGGCTGTTTAGTTGCAAAATGACTCAACCCAACTGCCACATGCTTAGTTTACTGTGGGTACTAAACATTCTTTGTTATTTCTCTGTGTCTAAGCACACATTTTTTTCTTTTTTTTTTTTTTCATTTAAAAAGAATTTCAATAGATTTAGGGAGTACAAGTAGTTTTTTGATACATGGATGAATTCTACAGTGGTGAAGTCAGGGCTGTTATTGTACCCAATAGGTAATTTTTGATCCTTCAGCCTCCTCTGACCCTCTCCCCTTCTGAGTCTCCCAAGTCCATTATATCACTCTGTGTGACCATGTACCATGAACCATCGCTTAGCTCCCACTTATATGTGAGTACATGCAATACTTGTTTTTCCATTCCCGAGATACTTCACTTAAGATGATGGCTTCCAGTTCCACTCAGTTGCTGCAAAAGACATTATTTCATTCTTTTTTATGGCTGAAAAGCATTCCATAGCAGATACATACATGACATTTTCTTTATCCACTCATCAGGTGATGGGCACTTAGGTTGATTCCATATCTTAGCAATCGTGAATTGTGCTGTGATAAACATATGAGTCCATGAGTCTTTTTGATAAAATGACTCCTTTTCCTTTGGGTGGATACCCAGTAGTGGGATTGCTGGCTTGAATAGTTTGTCTACTTTTAGTTCTTTGAGGAATCTCCATCCTGTTTTCCATAGAGGTTGTGCTAGTTTACATTCCTACCAACAGTGTATAAGAGTTCCCTTTTTACCACAGCCATGCAAACATCTATTGTTTTTTGGCTTTTCAATTATGGCCATTCTGGTGGGTAAGATGGTATCTCATTGTGGTTTTTTAATTTGCATTTCCCAGATGATTTGTGATGTTGAGCATTTTTTCATATGTTTTTTTGCCATTCGAATACCAAGCACACTAAAATGGACTTGCTTATATAGCGTTGTGCTATAACTATAGTTGGATTCGAGATGATAAGTTAGATACAGGCAAGGTTGAAATGTTAATGGAAAGATTAACATAGAGGCAGTTTATCTGATAATGAGCTGTCAGGAGCACAAAAAAGTCAAAAATCAAAACAAAGGTAAGAGTATAAAACTCAGCAAATAAACTGGAACTAGTTGGCTCAGGGTATCAGCAATCATATAGTCATGGGATGCTGGACATACAGACACCTCAAAACCAAGTCTACTTTCCACTTCATGGACTTCATGCTAGGCAAGAACTAGATAAGTAAGGCTCTGTAATAGGCAGCAAGTTAACCACCTAGTAGAAGAAGTGATTAGATTGTGGTGTAGTGAAGTACTGTGCAGCAAAACACAGAGACTAATCTTTATACTCAATATGCTTTTTGGGGTTTCAAATGGTGCATAGTTTACTTAGCTCAAATTTCAGACAGTAGAGAAAGAAAATACATGATATATTATGTTTAAAAATTGGTTGTAGGGAAAAAGTGGTCCTATTGCTCCTGAAATATGCTAACGGGAGCTCTCTTAGAGTGCTGAGGTTTGATCTGATTGACACCTAGGACCATCAAAGGCCTGCTGGAACTTCTAGGTCAACTTTTCTCATGCCTCTAATTGTAGCACTCATCTTCTCAATGTAGACGAACCTTGTGATTTTCAATGAAAGTGCTCATGGAAGACCTTTAAAAACCAAGACCTGTGTGTTCTTCATGAAAATGTAAGAGTCCCTGACATTTAGGGTAACAGAAGGAGTTGCTCTGATATTCTTTGCTAAGTTTACAAGATTTGGCTGAAACTCCAAGCGTCTGTCCTATCATGGTGGAGTATTAGTCACTCTTTAAAAGCTTTAGCTTACTGTACTCTGGTGTGCTGAATGTGTTAAATGCCATGAACTATGTGACTGGTGGGCAGACAAATTGCTCAGATTCAAGAATTTTTTTAAAAAAAACTATTGACTACATTTAGCTTAACTGAGCTGAGACCTAGGCGTTCAAATCCTTTGTGAGAAGAATAGCATAGCAGGAGGGAACCACAGTGACCATTAGAGTTAGACAAGTCTTTTAAATATTGTCTAGTGTAGCATTCTCAAAATGATTTCCTGGCCGGGCACGGTGGCTCACGCCTGTAATCCTAGCACTCTGGGAGGCCGAGGTGGGAGATCACTTGGGGTCAGGAGTTCAAGACCAGCCAGAGCAAGAGCAAGACCCTGTCTCTACCAAAAACAGAAAAAATTAGCCAGGTGTGGTACTGCGCCCCTGTAGTCCCAGCTACTTGGGAGGCTGTGGCAGGAGAATCACCTGAGCCCAGGAGTTTGAGGGGGCAATGAGCCATGATGATGCCATAGCACTGTAGCCAGGGTGACAGAGCAAGACTCTTTCACCAAAAAAAAAAAAAAAAAAAAAAAAAATTGTTTTCCCACTAATTCTAAGGTATGGCAACATATTACCACAAGTAAGGTTCTCATATCAAATAATTTGTGGGACACCATGTTAAACAAAGCCAAACAAGTTTCTTTGCAATAGAACTTCTTAAAAACTTTAATATGCTAATATGCATCCGGAATCAAGTAGGTTACCAGCTTATTTCACTAAGACCTTTGTTTCATTTCATGGACATAGTGTTCTGAGAAATGTCGATTTATTTTCTTTTCAGAAAAGAAAGCAAGAACCAGAGGAGTTGCGGGCTTTGCCTAAAGTTACAAAACTAACTACACACAAAGAGCTATATAGAACGATTTACTTGAATGATGGATCACCATGATGGTATACCACTGGATGAAAAAATAACAAAAAAGGAAAGAATGGTGGCCATTCTTGAAACAATTAATGCTGCAAATTTGAGGTTTTGAATTGCATCGGACAAGGAATCAAGGGGCAGCAGGGAGGAGCCTTACACCAACCCAACGGATCAGTCTCTGTGACTTATAGGGCCATACAGAGCACTTAGGCAAGGCCGTGGTTCCTAGCCACCAGAGAAACTTAGCCATGCCATCTGTACAGTGGCCATCATTCACATGGAAAAGATGGATTTCCAGAGGGAGTGCGTGGACCATCAATTAAAAGAGAGCATTAATCTCTAATAATGAGCATTTACATTGGCTTATATATCTTTTGGGAAATACATAACACAGTGTATATTAGTAATACATTTTTTGTTTTTAAGTTTTCCCTAGAATATTATACTAAGCATGCCCAGAAAAACACTATTAGAGAGGGGCTTCACTTTCCATTAATAATTTTAAGAGGAAAAGTTTATAGTAGGATTTATGACCCACAGATCCCTAAGTGTTGCATAAATAACAGAGGCAACTGCAAAATGATCTTATGTAAAGTCACTCTACAAAATGCATGTTTAATTAGCACCTACTAATAAAACAGATGCATGTGAAATTATTTAGGGTGACATGTACTGTTCTGAACAATACAATATCAGCTCAAGATGCCAAGGGCACTCAACATAACCTGTTTTTAATTGAGCAATTTATCACCAAACAAAATAAGGACAGATTGTGTTTTACATGTTCTGTAGTACATCATTATCCAACAATAAATGCAAAAATAAATTACAAAAAAACAAACTTTAAACAAGAAAAAAATTTAAAGGCACAGATATTTTTGGAGTTAGCTGTCTAAGGATTTTATGTGAAAATTAAGAAGTAGTTCTACACTGTGCTGGTTATTTTAAAAGCAAAACTTTAGTGCTTTCCTTTTAACTTGACCACATGATTTTCAATATATTATAAGAATTACCTTTGAAGAATAGCTGAGAGAAGTTTTAAAGATACGACTCTCAAATTTAGAATTTATTTTGACTTTGTAAAAATGTGAGATGAAAGCTTTCTTTTAGTTGAAATATTAATAGTTTATTTTCCAAACACACACATGCATAAACACACACACACACACACACACACACACACACACTCACAGAGTCAAAGAAGTAACTGGCAAATTGCATGGTGAAAAACAGCAAAAGGAGAATATAAATCAGGGCTGCCCTTAGGAGGTTTAGTATCCAGAACTATCCTGGGAACTTCTCAGTGTGGGATTGATAAATCATTCTTTGGCAACAAACTCTAACATTTATGATTAAATGAATGTCAAAGCCATTCTTGAAGGGAAAAAAAATTCGCAGAGCATTGGTGCTAGAGAGAGAAATATGGAAAGGTCAAAGGACAGTCCTTTTGTTTGCCTTGAGACCATGTGTGGCAGGGTGGTGACTAGAGTTTATTGTGCATATCTGACCCTCATATCTTTTTTATTTCAGGACCAGCTGTGTCACCTCTTTCTCACCCAGTAACTGTCTCTCCCTCCTGCCCCATCTCCCTGCCCTCTCAGCCTAACTCTTGTCCTTTGAAGTCACTACTGCTGCCTGGGGCCTCAGTCCTACAGCATCAGAGTGTGACCCCGAAGTGATTTTGTTGCTGGACTAAAATATGTGAAAGATTCTGAATCTCACTGTGACTTATAAGAACTATGGATTCAGAAGTCTGCAGGGAATTTCTTTTTTCCTTTCTCCATACAAAATTCAGGAAATATTTTGGGTGCCGACTGTATTCAAGGTGCTAAGCTAGGTGCTATCAGATGAAATAGGCCAATTATCAAGGAGGTGGCAATCTAGTAAACATCCTAAGGAGAATTTTTTATAGGATGAAGATAAAGGAGCTAGGGTAAGAACTTACAGATGTGTGATTCCCTTCCTAGGGTCCCTCCATTCACACGCCCTCTCATTCACTTTTTTTATTAAATATTTCTGACATAGTTGTGAGTGCTACACCCTGCAATGGTTATTGTGTATTCCCATCTTATGCAACGGAAGTTATTTATCTATGCCTGTCTTATAGCAGAACAGATTTAAATTGCCATACATAGAGAATCTGAAGTTTTATCTGTAACAACATGAATGTATTTTAAATGCAAAAACCTCTCCACTTAAAGGAATGTAGTGATGAATTATTTTGTAAACTGAAAACTATCTTTGAAATGTAAATATTAGCCTTACAAGGCCTTTGGCTTAAAAATCGAGATTTGTATATGCTTGGTTCTCCAAAAGCAAGACATACCTATGCATATTTCTTAGGGGAAAAATTCCAGCACTGGCTTAAGCCTTTACATGTTGAATTCCATATAAACTTTATATACTGCCATCATTTCCTTTGGCTTCACTTTCTCACTTATTTCACCTGTTTTATTCTCTTCTTCTTACACTACAAGTCTCTACATCGGCTTCCTTAAATCCTTTCTGTAACTAGATAGGATGTTAAGTAATAAATAAAATACAAACTGTGTATCTTCTCTCCAGGACAAAGCATATCCTCATGTTGATATGCCAGGCCTAGGTCAGAGGTGAAAGAATCCCATTCAACTCCGTGGTACCATTAAGAACAGTCACTCATTAGACACTACAAGGCTCTGTTTGGTTTTTAATTTATCAGCAGCCACTTTCTGTTAAAGACCAATGCCTTTTGCGGCCCTAAAAAGCAGGGCATACAGTATTGCTCTTGAAGACATGATTAACATGTTCTTTTGGAAGGGTGTTTCAGATATAACTTTTGCATATGAATAAGAAAAAAAAAATATCCAGTTCTGCCAGCTCTTTAGCCTCTTTGAACATCAGAGGCCGAGAAAACAACATTTTCAAACCTTTTATGTATCAACAGAATAAAATATTTTGCAGACACACTAGTCACATATGGTTATCCCAGAATATCACAATCCATGAATATGGGTGTTATTGTTTTTTTGTTCTGCAAGAAAGCTTCACACACTCTTTCACAGATATGCCAAGGATAGCTTGATTCATAATAGATTCATAATAGATGCTGCGAGATGAACACATGAACTGCCTGCAAAGTAGTTACCCGTGTTTTATCTGCTGTTGACAAAGATAGCAGCATTTTCTTTGCCTTGGAGTGGGAATCAAAAAATTTAACTATTGGTCTGAAAAGCAGACGAGAGGAGTATGAAACTGAGTGTAGTCATGTAAGGCGACTTCACTATTCTTTACTTCAGTAAGCCTTCAAAAAAAAACACATTTTTTTTTCTTTAACAATTTCTCCCCCACTGGAATGTGAATGGTAAAGGAGACGTCATCTGCAAAATCCTTTAATATAGTTTGAGGGAACGTATTATAAGTTACATATAACTATTTAATATATTAAAGCCAGTCAATGTGTGTCATGCTAAAGGCCACTGTGCTGATAAAGTGAATATTCCCCCTACATACCTGCAGTGGCTTTTGAGATTGTCTCTTCCACATTCTCACCATCCCTCTACCATTGTTAGGCATATCGATCTCCACCTGGGGGATAAACCCTAATTGGTCTAAGCTAATCATGGTAACGGCATGCTGCTGGCCAGTGATTGGCTCATAAACCCAGATGTAGGCCAATCAATGTAGAGCATTCATCTGCACAGGGCCATTGGTCAGGGATGGTTTTATGACCCAGTTCAGCCAACAAGAAACAAGGGAAATTTGTTGGGGGCTTCAGGTAAGTTTCCTTGCCCTTAACGGAGAGACATAAGAAGGGATATGCTTCCTTTCCTCTGGAACTGGAGAGCACTGAGGTGAGGCCTGGTAACGTTGTAACGTTTCCCTGTCAGCTTGAGAATGAAGAACAGAGAAGAGGGAGAGGGCAGGGCCATGGGGTCACAAGGAGACAGAGAAGAAGTCATAGGTAGTATCTGATCTACCTCTAGACTTTCATTTATGTGAGCCAGTAGAAGTCTTTATTGTTCAAACCAATTGACTTGGACTTTCTGTCATTTGCAGACAAAATCATCTTACCTTATCTTACGATTGCCAAGTTTAACAATTGGAGCCATTTCATCATTAGCAAGGTAGTCTACAAATCACAGACAATTCTAAGAGCAAAATCAAGTTAGTAAGTATCAATTTAATAATATTGAGCCTGCTTCAATTTTAGAGCAATGGGCCAGACTTGGCTGCCAGCCCTGGCTCTGCCACTCACAACCTATCCTTGGAAAGTTCACCTGGCTTTCTTGGGGGTTGAGTTTCATCCTCTGTACAATCTTTCTGGCTCCACAATTTCATTAAACAGCTCAATCAGTTTCAACAGCACTGGAGAAAGAACTTATGTGCCAGGCAGTATCTTAGGCATCAAGAATAGAACATGGAGACACGGTTCCTGCTGCCATGGAGCTTAAAATCTGTAGTGGTTCTATTATGTCCAGTGCAACTAAACTGATGGTTAAAAGAATGGGGACTGAGCAAGAAGGTGGTCTTGATGTTTCTGTATAAGGCCCAACTAAAGTGATCAGAATTTTTTGGTATGAACAGATGAAGTCAGGGAGGAAAATGATTTTTACATGGACAAAGTAAATACAGAACAATCATTCAGCTTTCTTTTCCTAAGAGCCATTCTTGAAGCTCAAAATAGAAAAGTTTAGAATAAATAGAAAAGAGTTTTAACTTTTTCCTCTATCTGAGAATCTGAGGGGTCGGGTACTTTGGGGAGGGGCATTGTAATTTGTTCCAGTTTAAAATTAGGGCGTTTGGATCTTTTCTTATGGGTTTCTGGGGAGAAATTCTTAACCTCTCTGCTTTGCACCTATTCTGCAAAAGATAGAAAGTAGATTGTGGTTACTGACTTTCCCATCCTCCTGTTGCTAAAGGGTGCAGAGTGTTGGAAGGTCTCTGAGCAGCAAAGTTTCCTAAGCCAATTCCTAGAGGGGCTTCCAGCGTCTGTGGAGGCCCTGCATCTTTGCCCATAGCAACGATCAGCACTAAGGACTCTCCCCAGCTTGCTTCTGTGATTAGTGATGGTGCTCACCAGAGTGGCTATGCAGGGGCAGCTTCCAGTTGGAGAGCCGCTTGTGCCTTTTCCTGTTGAGTTCCTTCTAGTTCTTACCTCTGCTGTCTACATCAAAGGTTGCCATGGGACAAAGCCAAGTGCGGTAGGAAGAACACAAACTTTGGGGTTAAACAGATTTGAGCTTTAATTCCTTACACACCGTGTGACCCTGGGCAAGTTATTTCCTCTCTGATCCTCAATTTCCCCACCTATAAATTGGGAATAATACCTCATATTGTTGTATTCAAGTTGTACTGAGTACTAACTTGATAGCATTTGCATGGTATTAATAAAATGCTCAAGAAATGCAGGCTCACTTCTTTCTTCACAGAATTCCTCATAACCTGGTCAGCTGGAAATCATTGGCCATTATCAGAGTCATTGACCACCATCTTGCTCAGGTCTCAGCAAGGTCCCTGACTGAACACTCTTTTAAGAAATAGATCTTCTGAAGAACCCATGAAAGCATCCTGAGAGCCGCATTTGGAAAGCAAACCTGGGCAACATCTCATGGTGTTCCATTCCTTTCTGCATCCTCTGCGCTTTTCTTCTTTTTTCCTTCTGATCCTAGTGTATTAAAGAACTCTTTTCAAAGTCTTCTTCATAGAATCTTTTGCCCAAAGGGGACATGGGCATATATATAGATCACTTCCCAGGAAGAGCCATAATTTCCAAGAGAGATGCATAACTCCAATTTAATGGTGAGCCATCTTGACTTAGGTTAAATTGCATGGGAAATGCTAAGATGATGGCAACAGTTTTATTTCAGAGAACATACAGAATAAAATATGATTTGTAAGATTTAGCTGGATTCACTGAAGATAAAACTGTGATAGGTTACTAAGAGACTACAGAATGTTTTGAGGAACATCTCCAAACTTTGGGGTTGAAAGTATAGAGCAATCTTTTTCTCACAATTCCTTTAAATCAACCAGAGATAACCTTGACTATCACTTTGTGACAATATGACAAAGCTAATGTTTTCTTGTACTGATTTTTATTCTTGCATTCATCAAAAATATATTACATGACTACAGTATGTTAGATTCTCCACCTTCTGTTGCAAAGACATAAAGATAAATCAGAAATGGATACTATTGTTAAAGAGTTTCAAAGAAAATGGTTTTGAAATACAGCAGCCTTTCTTAGAACATTGAGGTTCCGTCAGGCATTTTGGAAACTTTTCTAGTGGGTATGATGTTGGACTGATAATTGTGTTATTTGGCTTACTAAAAGTCTATAACCTGTAGGAGCTTCTGTCTCTCCATATTTAAAGTGGGAACAAAATAGAGAGTTACTGAGGAGTGGATCTCAGGATAAAATTGATGTGATCCTGCGCCAAGAAATAAAAAGCACTTTTGCTGTTATTTAATGACACAAAAGAACATATTTCTTGGGCAGGAGCTATAACCCCAGCACTTGTGACCACATGGGGCATACAGGAAGCCTTCCGTGGTATTTCCTAGAAAAGAAAAATCCTTGAGTGTGGGGCTGAGAGTTGACAGATTGGTGGATCTTAAGACAAAAATACTGGGAGGAAAATCACATCAAAAGAAAATAATAAAATACTGAATTTTTCTGTGGAAAGACATTTTCCTAGTAGGTCAGAAATATTGTACATGACAGCACCTCAATTACATGTAAAGGTCCCAAATAATGGGCAGGAATCATTCCAGCTATGAAAGTGTAAGACCTATGGCTTTACTGTTAGGAAAAGAGATTAAGAGGAGATGAGAAAAGTCTTTAGAGGGCTGTGAGTTGATTTCACTTTTTCCAAATGGAGGAAAACTATTCTCACCCTCTCTTCTGTTAAATATTTAATTCCCATTAGGGCATGGATGCCAACCAAATAGAACATTATACCATCCAGTGCCTATGTGCCCTGACCACGGCTTTTCCCATCCCTTCTCTTTTGTGTCTTCTCTTCTTTGCTCTTTTCATCCTGTTTCTCTTTCTCCTCCTCTTTCTCCATGAGGGTCCCTCAATATGGCCAAGACAGAGGAAAAGAAATGTTCTGCTCCATTTTCCCTTCCCCAAATTATTTTTTATAGTGTGCAGTCCTACTACTGTACCTTAAGGGTTTTGTTTCCTTAATGCATTGACAAGACAACAAAATACTGATTGAATAATTTTTTTTTGCAATGAAAATGACAATTTTCTAGAGCCACAGAAAAATAAAATCATGTGTTAGTTGAAAAAAAAATGTATCCAAAGCTGTAATTATCTTGCGGTCTGTCACACCCAGAAATTTCAGGAGTGGTAAGAGTAACTAGTCATCGTTCAATCAGTGTGCTGAGGGTAAGAAGGAGAAGATAAATAAGGAAGTAGGATAGAGGAAATGAACAGGAGAGGTCCACAAGACACCAGCTCGGTGAGCTACGAGCCACTGTGAACAACCTGTCAGTCTCTCCACGTGCTCTGCCTTCATCTCTTAGCTACCCACTGATTATAAGGAAATAAACCGTGACATCTCTGCAAATTTTTGCTTAACCACCAATGGCCATAAACAGTGGCATAACATCCAATTCTGTCCTCTCCTATCTCTGCGTCTTTTCTGATAGCCTTCTACAGATGCGCAATAAAGATTGCATTGAAATACAGGTGCTTGGGAATCTGTCTCCTGCTGTCTCGCCCAAACTCATGGCAGGTAACCTCAGCCCCTACACACGACTGTCTGCAATTTGCAGGGATGGATGCCCTGGGAGCAAGCGTCTAAAATAAGGCTACCTATTCTCTTGCGAAGGGGTGGGGATGATGTTTGGGGGAGATATTAGTACCTGAAGGCACGGGATAAACTAGACGATGTTTGTCTTGTCAATTTTACTTGAAGATTTGGTAGACGGACTATTTTTATTTTAATGCAAACATGAAGTAGTGTGTGCTTGTGTGTGTGAGATTGAAAAATCTGCAGCAAGTTTAAAGACAAAACAGGAAACTTCAAAAAATTTCATGCTTGCTGCTGCCTGCTTCAAGCTCTGACCTCGGCCCTTAAGAGGTATTCCTTCATTCTCCTTTGCCATTAGGAAATCATTTGGAAGAAATATTTTAAAACCACTTCCCTAAGAACATAGGGAAGTTCCTTTTCCCCACTATCCTAACATTCTGTTGCACCCTCCGGCACCCAACCCACCCCCAAATTAATGGGTGGAGAGTTATGGCTGAGTCGTTTTAATTATTGAGACCAGCAGACTAGGTGTGTTTTCCAAGAGGAACGCAGTAGAGGGGTGTGAGATAAAGGAGAGAAATCTGCCTCTGAGAGCCGAGAATAAAAACTCACATCATTAGAGTGAATCAAATCACTTCTCTGGGAAGAACGTTTGAGGTGAGGGCTGGCATTTTCCAATTCTGGGGAATGAAATTAGCTCCTCAGGTTTAAGACTTCCCAGAAACCACTGCTGTGAGTAGAAGATGGAGGAGGGGGTGGTGGGGAGATTTTATTCCCCTGATTTATCTGTTCTTTGTTTTGGTTCCTAACTGGGTCATTGTATTGGCAGGGGGCCTACAGCTTCGAACTGTGTCTTTTCATAGTTTTCAGTCATTTTCATTGAAGGGGAAAACTTCCTCTTTAATGAAGGCTCCCAACAACCTGTTATCTGGAAGAAATCTTAGAAATGGGTCATCCTTAGAAAGAATCTGAAGGAGAGGTAGGTGGGAGGAGGGAGGGACTTCTTGAAAGGAGGTCAAATCCCACTGGTAAAAATCAAAATCGCAGTGTTTGTGGAGAGGAGTTGTCTCTTAGCATTTTCTTTGCCTCTGTCACAATTATCATCACACTAGACCCAGCCATTGTCACGTGGAGACCTGCAATGACACCATTTGTTTCATCCATTTATACCAGAAACATTTAGTGACCACCTATAAGTGTTGGCATGCGTGCTGCAGATTCAAAGATGAATGGATTTGTTTTTCAGAAAGCTCATCATACATATATAGGTAATTATAAGATGACGAAAGGGTAATAGATGTAGACTCTGGTTATTATGAGAGCTCCAAAAATGGTCACTAGACTGGGCTGGTGGTGACTGAGAAGTTTGATTGAGATGGTGGCAGAGAATGATCAGGCTCCTGTCCACTACTTGAGCCTCACCTAATTCCACTCTTCCCCTATTCATCATGCTCTGGCTGCAGAGGTTTCTTCTTTTGTTCTAACATGCCATGTTCTTTCCTGGAGGTGACTCTTGCTGTCCCCTGTGCCAGGAATACTCCTGTACCTGGCTTGACTGCCTCCCTCCATGGTGTCCTGAGTTCATTAGGGTAGGTTAGGCTATGGTGTATAATGTCTTAGGCATAATGAAGTTTATTTGTCACTCATGGAATAGTCCAGGTGTTCCTTATTGGCATGTGGCTCTCCTGATACAAGGATTCAAGTACCCAGTGTGTGGCCCTGCCATCCCTTTGGGCTTCCTTGTTGTCTACATTCAGGTAGTAGAATGGAGGGGACATACCCATGTCTTAAAAAGTTTGACCAGGGCTGGGTGCAGTGGCTCATGCTTGTAATCCCAGAATTTTGGGAGTCAAGGTGGGAGAATCACTTGAGGTCAAGAGTTTGAGACCAGCCTAGGCAACAGAGCAAGACCCCATCTCTACAAAAAATAAAAAATGTAGGCAGGCATTGTGGCACATCCCTGTAGTCCCAGTTACTCCAGAGACTGAGGTGGGAGGATCACTTGAGCCCAGGAGTTGGGGGATGCAGTGAGCTATGATTGTGCCACCGCACTCTAGCCTTAGCAGCAGAACGAGACCATGTCTCTTAAAAAAAATTGACCAGAAATAGTACTGTGTCACTTGCAGTCACATTCCATTGGCTACAATGGTCATACCTGGATGCAAAAAGAGGCTGGGAAATGTAGTCTAGCTATGTGCCTAGGAAAAAGGCAAGAAGACATTTGAGGACCTGCTGGTGCATTGTGCGAATGCTCCCCCACACCCCTTCCCCGTTAATCTACATCACATCCTCCTACCAATTCCCTTTACAGCACTTACTACAGACCTGACGTCATCTTTATGGATTTATTTTATTGTCACATTGGCTCCCTCCACCAGACTGCCAGTTCTGTGAAGACAGGGATCGTGACTGCTTAGTTCATGCTGTCTCCCCACGCTTAGCAGAGTATTTGATGCCTAGGAGTCAGTCAGTAAAAAATCGTTGACTGAAATAACAAATGGATGAATGAGCAGAGTCTTAACAGATAAGTAGGAAAGTGGGGAAGTGCGTGCGTGTGTGTGTGAGGGGTGTGAAGAAGGGCCTTCCAGGCAGAGGGGATAGTTTTAGCAAAGACACAGAGGTGGGAAATAGCACAATATGTGCAGAGAATTACCAGAACTGGATAGTCATGTGGAAGGTGAGGAATGGCTGTTGATTGTGCTAGAGATGTAGGGAGAGCCAACCTTTTGCTCCTACTCTTCTTCAAAGACTTTCAATATTTAACTTTAGTTTTATTAATATAATTTCCATGGTTCACGAGCCTCAAGAGGCTCCTCTTTTCTATAATATATACTCCAAAGGTCTTCCATGGTTTGATCCAACTTTATTTTTCCAACCCTACTTCTCACTATTCTCTCCTCCTACATTCCTCATGTGAATTTCCATCGCCTTTTCTCTGCTACTCCCCTGGTGCTGTTCCTCCACCTGGTACATCATCCTCCTTTCCCCACAGGTGGAACCTGTGTTCTGGTTAAATTTCATCTTTTCCTCAATCATTTCAGCCCACAGTCATCTCTCCCTTCCCTGAATTTCATTTATTTGTTTTAGTATTTAATTAGCTACAAAGCATATAGTAGTACTCTCCTATGTTATTATTTCATTATTTGTGTGGTAGGTTTGTATCCTGACAATATATTAATCTCCTGGAGTATAGGGACTAAGTCTGATCTGATGTCACTCATCTGACGGCCGGGACCAGACGTATCATCTGCTCTGTCCGCCACCCTCAGCTGTGTTCCCGACTGTGACAAATACTCGAGAGGCAAAGTCGCATAAGACACCTTATTCTTGAGACCCACACAGCCTTATGGTAGAGACAGGTAATTTCAGGACCAGAAGTAGGGAGTTACTTCCTTCCAATCAAGATTTAGGAAGTATTAATATGTGTCCCAATTGTAAGAAGGGTCCAGTGGTCCGCATAGCCAATCGTCACTCCTGACAGTCTCTAAGCTAATCCTCTGGGGAGAAAGAGAACCGTTACAAATTCTAGCTAATATCTCCATTCACATTGTCAGAGTGATCTTTTAAAGCTTTCAAAGGAAACTAAAATTTCAGTTAAGTTCAAGGAAAAGGGCATTACTACCAAATTTTACATCTGTTGCTTTATGATCAGGAAGATAAACCTCACAGTTCACTTGGGTTGTGCTGAAGCTGCAGGAAACAAGCTGTTGGCTGTTAGGAAGCATTAACCACTGGCTGGGTGGAGACGATGACCCAAGGACCATTTTTGGTTTGGCCGAATTATTAGAGGCAGCCTGTGCTCTGAAAGGAGGTGGAATCAGCAGTGGTGGCACTGTCATTTTTCCTCTTTCCCAGCCTGGCTTTCCAATGCCGTTATCATTGCCAGGTTTGACATATTTTGCCTTGTAAAGGGGAGAGAAGGAAGCTCAGGAAGTAAGAGTACCTCAGGGAGGCTGTAGCAGGATGAGAAGTTCTGGTTTCCTCAATAAAGTCCTCTCGTATCCACTATTCAGTGTCACCATGGGCATCCAACACTTCTTTTATTCTAGGAGTCTATGTAGATATCCCTCTCTTCTGACTTCATATTCTCTCCTTGAAGGAAAACACAGTTGGAAAATCACAGTGAACTATGGAACAAAAAAGGTAACGTATATCTGAATACAGTACATTTATTTATTCAGTTATTTGCAAGAATGAGAAATAGGAGTATGGGTGAGTGAATTCCACCTTCATTTTTTAAGGAGTTTCTGTCTCCTCTACTAGGCCTTTGCCAAACAGAAAAATGTCTCTACCCTTTCATACTTTTACCTCTTTACCTTCCCAAGCACATTCTCTGGTAGGCTCCAACGGATGGCTAGGGGGAGAAGGGAAAAATTCAATGACCTAGATAATTCCTAAGCTTGATATTTAGAGCCAGCTGTCTTGGCTTTTCTTGCTTCCCTTCTTCCTTTTATCACCTCCAATTCACCCATCTTGTCTATGCCCCACTACCCCAATGTTACTGGCTTAGTGCCGATCCAAAGCCTCACACCCTTCATTCCACACATGTAGCAAGGACAGTAAGCACTTATAAATACTCCATGTGGTCCTACATATTCCCAGCCCCTTTTGCGTTAGGGCCACATATCTGGTTCTGACCAGTAGTGTCTTAGTCTATTCAGGATGCTATAACAAAATACCCCAGACTGAGTAGTTTATAAACAACAGAAATGTGTTGCTCATATTATAGTTCTGGAGGCTGGGAAGTCCAAGATCAAGGCACCAGCAGATTTAGTGTCTGATGAGGGCCCGTGCTCCTCATGGACAGCACCTTCTATGTGTCCTCACATGGTGGAAGGGGTGAACAAGCTCTCTTGGGCCTTTTTTATGAGGACACTAGTACCATTCATAAGGGTGGAGCTTTCATGACCCAATCACCTCTCAAAGGCCCCACCTCTTAATACTATCGCATTGGGAATTAAATTTCAACATATGAATTTTGGGGGGACACACAAACATTCAGACCACAGCAAATGGCCTGGGAACAGAAGTGATTGGTGAAACTTCGGGACTAAGGCTTCTAGGAGCTCAGTGTCTCTTCTATCCCTCCTTTCACGGGAAGACACATACTCCAGATGTCAAAGCATCAAGGGGAAATTACATCAGATTTTGTATAAACAAGAAATAGGCCTTATTTTATTCAGTCTCTGAGTCTTATTTTAAAACACTATTTTTTGGAAGCCCATTCAAAGGACTTCAAAAACTTAAAACCAGTCATCAATAATCACTGTGCAGCTATAGCTGCAGCACGATTATGTCATGTAACATCTACAAACACATCCTCAGTTATATGCCTCTTTGAATGCCCTTCACCACAGTTCTTGTTTGAGAAGGACTGTTTTATGTCTGGCCAAATTCTTTTATAGGTTTATGGGGAAAGTTTTGCATGATCCAGTAAATATGCAATTTTTTTTAATTGCAGCCATTTCTATAAGGCTCTACGCTGTGTTTCACGACCTACTCAGTTCAATATTTCTCCTACAGGCATTGCTACAACAGCATATTTTTTGGTTAAAGCACATTTTAAAGTTAAATAAAGATCAAACACGTGGCAGTGTTGGTGGTATACTGGCTGGCATGCTACTAACCTGTGGTGTGAAGTCCATGTGTAACTATTCCAGTCTTTCTCAAACTCTTGAGTCTCACTGTCATGCTCAGACTCATACCTTTCTCAGAAACCAAAGTTCCATTGCCACTACTTTCACCCACATCTTTGCTCATGTTGTCCTCTCTGGCATTAACACCCTCCTTCCTTTGTCCTTTTACATTTCCTATTCTCTCTCTTTCTCTTCAACAGGCCAATTTGTACCTATATTTTAGGATCCAGCTCAAGCATCACCTCCTCCACAAAGCTTTTCCTAACCCCCTCATCAGCTCCCAGAGCATCCTGTGCTTATTTCTAGCATAGCAAATGTCCAAGTACAATTCAATGGTTTTAGTATATTTATGAGTATGTGCAACTACCACCATAGTCAATTTTAGACCACTTTCATCACCGCAGAAAGAAAGAAATCCCCTATTCTTTAACTATCACCCCACCCCCACCCCCACTCCACCCCTCTAGCCCTAAGGAATTGCTAATCTACTTCCTATCTCTATGGATTTGACTACTCTGGGTATTTCATATAAATGGAGTCATATAATATTTTGAATGGCTTCTTTCCCTTAACATAATGTTTTCAGGGTTCATTCATATTGTTAGCATCTATCCACATTTCATTCTTTTTTTATGGCTGAATAATAATATTTCATTGCATGGATATACCATTTTTTTATCCATTCATAAGTTTTCAGGTTTTGGCTATTATGTATAATGCTGCCATGTATATTTCTGTACAAGTTTTTGTATTGACATATGTTTTCAGTTCTCTTTGATTTATACAAGGAGTGGCATTGCTGGCTCATATAGCAACTCTATGTTTGACCATTTGAGGAACTACCAGACTGATTTCCAAAGTGTCTGGACCAGTGTATGAGAGTTCAATTTCTCCACATCTTTTTTACTACTTGTTACTATCCGACTATTGGAGTCCAGCCATCTTAGTGAGTGTGAAGGGGTATGTCATTGTGGTTTAAATTTGCCTTTTCCTGGTGATTAATGATGTTGAACATCTTTTCATGAGTTTGTTGGCTATTTGATATGCCTTCTGTGGAGACATTTTTATCCAGACAATTTTAATATTTTTTAATTGGGTTGTCTTTTTATTATTAAGTTGTAAGAGTGCATAAAAATATTCTCGATAGAATTCCCTTATGAGATACGATTTTTAACTATTTTTTTTCAGTTTGTGTGTGGTCTTTTTGCTTCTTGATAATGTCCTATGAATCACAAAATTTTCAATTTTAATTTTTATGAAATAACATTTATCTATTTTTTTTCTTTATTGCTCATGTTGTTGGCGTCATATATAGGAATCCAGGATTCCAACATAAGAATCTAATGCTAAATCCAAGGTCATGATTTACTATTGTTTTCTTCTGAGAGTTTTATAGTTTTAGTTCTTAAAATTAGGTTTTGGATCCATTTTAAACTAGTTTTTGTATATGGTGTGAGGTAGGGATGTAATATCCAGTTGTCCCAGCACCATTTGTCAAAAAACTATTATTTCCTCTTTGAAGTTTCTTGGTACCCTCATTGAAAATCAATTGACCATAAGCATGAGAGTTTAATTCTGTACTCTCAATTTTATGTGCCATATGATAGACATATAATCCATATGTCTATTCTTTTGCCAATACCACACTGCCTTAATTACTTTTGCTTGGTAGTAAGTTTTAAAATCAGGGAGTGTGAGCTTTCCAATTTTGTTCTTCTTTTTTAAGATTGTTTTGACTATTCTGGGTCACTTGCAATTCCATATGAATTTTAGAATCAGCTTGTCATTTTTACAAAGAAGCCAGCTGGAATTCTGATAGAGATTGCATTGAATATATAGCTCCATTTTGAGAGCATTGCCATATTAAAAATATTATACCTTCCTATCCATGAACATGGGGTATTTTTTCATTTATTTAGATTTTCTTTAATTTCTTTCAATAACATTTTGTACTTTTCATTGTATAAATTTTGCATTTCTTTTGTTAAAAATTTTCCTAAGTAGTTATTCTTATTCCATTGTAAATGAAATTGTTTTCTTGTTTTAATTTTCAGATTGTTCATTGCAAGTGTGTAGAAATACAATTGATGTTTGGATATTGATTTTTGTAACCAGAAAGCTTGCTGAACTAGTTTATTAGTTCTAATAGTTTTTTAGTGGATTCCAGAGGATGCTTTATATATAAGACCATGTCATCTGTGAATAGAGGTAGTTTTATTTCTCCTTTCCAATCTGGATGACTTTTGTTTATTTTTCTTCCTAATTGCCCTAGCTAGAACTTCCAGTACAATATTGAATGGAAATGACAAGAATAGACATCTTTGATTTGCTCCTGATTTTAGAAAGAAAGCATCCAGTCTTTCACTGATATAATGTCAGTGGGTTTTTCAAGGGTGCCCTTTATCCGATTGAGGAAATTTCCTTCTATTCCTATTTGTGGTTTTCCAGTTATCATTTCTATTTTAATTCCGCTGTGGTCTGAGAGTATACATTAGATTATTTCTATTCTTATAAATTTTTTAAGATGTGTTTTATGGACCAGAATGTGTTCTATCTTGGAGAATGTTCCATGTGAGCTTGAGAAGAATGTGTTTATTCTGTCCCTGTTGAATGAAGTAGTCTATAAAGGTCAATTACATTTAGTTAACTGATGGTGCTGATGTGTTCAACTATATCCCTACTGATTTTCTGCCTGATGGATCTGTCCATTTCTGATAGATGAGTGTTGAATTCTTCAACTCTATTAGTGGATTCACCTACTTCTCTTTACAATTCTATTGGTTTTTGCCCTATGCGTTTTGACTTTCTGTTGTCAGGTGCATACACATTGAAGATTTTTATGTCTTTTTGAAAAATTAGTTCTTTTACTATTGCAAAATGTTCCTCTTTGTCCTGATAATTTTCCTTTCTTCAGTCTGCTCTATCTGAAAGTAATATAGTAGCTACTCCAGCTTTCTTATGATTAGTGTTAGCATAGTATATCTTTCTCTATATTTTTACTTTTAATCTATCTGTGTCTGTATTTAAAGTGGATTTCTTGCAGGCAACATATAGTTGAGTCTTGTTTTTTGATCCAATCTGACAATCTCTGTCTTTTAATTGGTGCCTTTAGATCATTGACGTTTAAAGTGATTATAGATGTAGTTGGAGTAATATCTGCCATATTTGTTATTGTTTTCTATTTGTTGCCCTTTTTCTTTTCCTATTTTTGTATTCCACTCTTTTTCTGCCATTTGTAATTGTAGTTGTGCCTTTTATATAATTCAATTTTCTTTCGTATCTTGGCATATCAATTATACCGCTTTTTTAACTTCTTAAAGTAGTTACCCTAGGATTTGCAATATACATTTACACCTAATCCAATTCCACTTTTAAATAATATTATACAAATTCACAGGTACAGAAAGTACCTAATAATAACAAAATATTCCTAATTTCTCCCATTATTGTTATTTAGTTCACTTATACATAAGCTATAATCATCAAATGCATTTTTGCTTAATACTTTAGATATTTCATTCTACTGTCTTCTTGCTTGCTTACATGGTTTCTGAGGCCTTGTTAGATTTAATTCTCATTTTTGCTACACTACAGGCAAGGTGTTCCCCTTACCCACTGGTTTCTTCTAAGATTCTTTCTTTCTCTTTGATTTTCTGCAGTTTGAAAATAATATGCTTAGATGTACTATTTTTGGCATTTATCCTGAGTATTCTGGATCTGCAGTTTGATGTCTGACACTAATTTGGGGGAAATTCTCAGCTATGATTGCTTCAAACATGTCTTCCATTCCTTTTTCTCTTTCTTTTCCCTCTGATATTTCCAGTATGCATATGTTACATCTTTTACAGTTGCCCCATAGTTCTTGGATATTCTGTTCTGTTCTTTTATCAGTCTTTTTTCTTTTTGCTTTTCAATTTGGGAAGTTTCTATTGTATTTTCAAGCTCAGAGATTCTTTCTTCAGCTATTCTTAGTCTACTACTAAGTTCACCTTCATTTCTGTTACAGTATTTTTGATCTCTGGCATTTCTTTTTGATTCTTTCTTAGAATTTCCATCTCTCTGCTTACATTACCCATTGGTTCTTACATGTGGTCTACTTATCCCACTAGGGTCCTTAGCATATTAAGGATAAGTGTTTTAAGTTTTCAGTCTGATAATCCCAACATCCATGCCAGATCTAAGTATAGTTCTGATGCTTGCTCTGTCTCTTAAACTATGTTTTTTGCCTTTTAGTATGTCTTGTAATTTTTGGTTCAAAGTTGAATGTGATGTACTAGGTAAAAAGAACTCTGATAAATAGGCCTTTAATGAGGTGGTGGTAGTTTGTGGGGGCTGAGGGGATGTGAAGTGTTGTCTAGTCCTATGATTAGGTCTCAGATTTTTGGTGAGCCTGTGCCCCTGGGCTAGAAACTACACAGCTGCCTCTACCCACCTCCTCTGTGATGGGACAGAATGGCTACAGTTGGGCATTTCCTTTCCCCCATATGGACAGCTTGACGGGGTTGGAGTTCAGTTTTCCCTTCCCCCAGGTCAGTTAAGTTCTGATAAAATCAAGCAGATTAAGCTCTGCTAAAACAGTTTCTCTTGTTGAGAAGAACAGAATTCTGTGGTGTCTTTCAAAATGATGATTTTCTCCTCCCTCTGCTGGAAGTACAAGGAGATTTTTCTCCAATATTCACTATGAAAGCCTGATAGAGCTTCTGAAGGTAAAATTCACAAAAGTGTGGGGGCTTCCTTATGACTAGGGCCCCCTAAGAAGTTTTTTTTTTTATTTTTAACTCTCAGACTTGACTACACTGAGTCTCTAGCAATTATACTTTAGGGTTTTCTACCCCATTACTGGTTTCTGTGGAGGTTTTTGCTTATGTGTTTCTGCTCCAGTAAGTTTTGATTCTCCGTATCCATTTGTCTGCCTCTCCAAATTTGAGGCAGTAGTTTTCCCTGTGACCTCACTGCTCTGACAGATCTAAGAAGAGTTGTCGATTTTTCATTTTATTCATCTTTTTACTTGTTTTAAGGACAGAGTGACAACCGTGAAGATCCTTACATGCTGGACCAGAAACCAGAAGTCTAATGAATGTTTTTTTTTTTTTAATCATGAAAAGGTGTTAGATATTGCCAAATGCTTTTTCTGACTCTATAGAGATAATCATATGGTTTTGTGTTTTTTATTCTTTTGACATGATGCATTACATTAATTAATTTTTCGGTATGAAACCAAATCTTGCATTCTTGGGATAAATCCTGCTTGGTTGTGGTGTACGATTCTTTTTATATCTTGCTGAATTCATTTTGCTAGTGTTTGGTTGAGTATTTTTTAGTCCACAGTCATAATAAGTATTGTCTGCAGTGCTTGTTTTTCCCTTGTGATATCTTTATCTGGTTTTGGTATTAAGGTATTACTTTCATCATAGAATGAGTTGGGATGTGTTCCCATTTTTAGTTTTTGGAAGTGTTAATGAAAAATTGGTATTAATTTTTCTTTAAATGTTAATACAATGCTCCAGTGAAGACGTCTAGGTCTGGGCTTTTCTTTGTGGGCATTTTTTTATTGTTATAAATCCAAATTACTTTGTTTTTTATTATGTAATTCTATTCAGATTATTTATTTCTTCTTGATTTGGTTTTGATAGTTTGTATCTTTCTAGGAATTTCTCCATTTCATCTAGGTTATCAAATTTATTTCCATACAATTATTTATAGTAATCCTTTTTCATTTTTTTATTTTTATTTTTTATTATTTAAGAATATTATGGGGGTAAGCATGTTTTTGTTACATAATGTGCTTTTGTACAGTTTGAGTCAAAGTTGTAAGTGTGCCCTTCACCCAGATAGTGTGCATGGTACCTGTTAGGTGTGAATTTGCCCCTCCCCCTCCCACGTACTTGATTTCTGTTGAGTTTTACTTCTATATGTGCTCATAAGTGTTGATCTATTTGTTTCAATTTAATATTGAGTACATGTGCTGTTTGTATTTCCATTCTTGCAATACTTCACTTAGAAGAATAGTCTCCAGTTCCATATAGTTTGTTACAAAAGATACTAGATCACCATTTTTTTATGGCTGAGTAGTACTCCATGGTATACATATACCTCATTTTATTAATTCACTCATGTGTTGATGGGCACTTGGGTTGATTCCACATCTTTATGATTGTGAATTGTGCTGCTATAAAAATTCAAATGCAAAATGTCCTTTTTATAAAATGCTTTTTTTTCTTTTGGGTAAATACCTAGTGGTGGGATTGCTGGATCAAATTCTAGGTCTACTTTTAGTTCTTTGAGTTATCTCCATGCTACTTTCCATAGAGGCTGTACCAGTTTGCAGTTCCACCAACAGCATATAAGTGTTCCTTTCTCTCCACATCCATGCTAGCATTTGTTGTTTTGGGACTTTTTGATAACAGCCATTCTCACTAGAGTTAGGTGCTATCTCATTGTGGTTTTGATTTGTATTTCCCTGATGATTAGAGACATTGAGCATTTTTTGATGTGTTTGTTGGCCATTACTCTATCTTCATTTGAAAAGTTTATGTTCATGTCTTTTGCCCACTTTTTAATAAGGTTGCTTGATTTTTATTTTGCTCATTTGCTTGAGTTCTTTGTTTATTCTGGTTATCTGCCCTTTATCAGATATATACCATTTTATTTTATTTTATTTTATTTTATTTTATTTTTGCTGTTGCTGTGATTGCTTTTGGGGTCTTCTTCATAAATTCTTTACCAATGTCCATATTTATAAGAGTTTTTCCAATATTTTCTTCTAGAATTCTTATAGTTTCATGTCTTAGGTTTAAGACATGTTATCACATGTTATATTCACATGTTATCCATTGTGAATTAATTTTTATGAGTGGTGAGAGGTGTGGAACCTGTTTCAGTCTTCTACATGTGGCTATCCAGTTTTCCCAGCACCATTTATTGAATAGGGATTGTTTACCCCAGTGTATGATTTTCTACTTTGTCAAGATCAGATGGAAATATGAGAATGTTTTCAAATCTGGGTTCTCTGTTCTGATCCATAGATCTATGTCTCTGTTTTTGTGCCAGTACCATGCTGTTTTGGTTACTATAACCTTGTAGTATAGCTTGAAGTCTTGTAGAGTGATGCTCCACAATTTGTTCTTATTACATAAAGTTTCTTTGGCTATTTGCAGTCTTTTCTGGTTCCATACAAAGCACAGAACTATTTTTTCTAGATCTGCAAAAAATGACAATCGTATTTTAATGGGCATTTCATTGAATCTGTAAATCACTTTGGCTAGTATAGACATTTTAACAATGTTGATTCTGCTGATCCATGCGCATGATATGTTTTTCCATCTGTTTATATCCTCTGCAATTTATTTCCTCAGTGTTTCACAGTTCTCCCTACAGAGGTCTTTTACCTCCTTAGTTAAATATATCCCTAGGTATTTTATTTTCCTTTTTGCTATTGTGAAAGGTATTGCATCTTTCATTTGATTCTCAGCTTGACTGTCATTGGCATATATGAAAGCTACTGATTTGTGTACATTGATTTTGTAACCTGGGACTTTGCTGAATTTATTTGTCAATTCCAGGAATCTCTTGGTTGAATCTGTGGGGTTTTCTAGATACAAGATCCTGTCATCAGTGAGGAGCGATAGTTTGCCTCTTCTTTCCCCATTTGAATACCCTTGCATTTCCCTGATGATTAGAGACATTGAGCATTTTTTGATGTGTTTGTTGGCCATTGGTCTATCTTCATTTGAAAAGTTTCTGTTCATGTCTTTTGCCCACTTTTTAATAATGTTGTTTGATTTTTTGATTTCCATCTCTTGTCTGACTGCTCTGGCTAGGACTTCCAGCATTATGTTGAATAGAAGTGGTAATAGTGGGCAACCTTGCATGGTTCCAGTTCCAAATGGGAATGCTTTCAATTTTTTTCCCATTCAGTATGATGTTGGCTATGGGTTTGTCATATATGGCTTTTATAATTTTAAGGTAAGTCCCAATCTATGCCTATTTTGTTAAGTGTTCTTATCATAAAAGGGTGCTGAATTTTGTCAATTTTTTTTCTGGTTATATTGAGAGGATCATATGTTCTTTGTTTTTGCTTCTATTTATGTGGTGAATTACATTTATAGATTTGTGTATGTTAAAACATCCTTGCATCTCTGGAATGAAGCCCACTTGGTGATGGTGAATTATTTTTTTGATGTACAGCTGAATTTAGTTTGCTTAAGATTTTCTTGAGAATTTTTGCATCTATATTCATAAGGGATATTGGTCTGCGGTTTCTTTTTCGTTGTGTCCTTTCCTGGCTCTGGTATCAAGATGATATTGGCTTTGTAGAATGAGTTGGGGAGGATTCCTTCTTTCTCATTGTTGTGGAATAATTTCTGCAGTATAGGTACCAGTTCTTTATAGGTTTGGTAAAATTCGGGTGTGAAACCGTCTCATCTGGGCTTTTTTGTTGTTGTTGTTGGAAGATGTTTTACTGCTGCTTCAATTTTGGTGCTTGATATTGGTCTGTTCGTGAGTTCTATTTCTTCCTGACTGAGCTTAAGGAAGTTGTGTGTTTCCAAGAATTTGTCCATGTCCTCTACCTTCTCAAGTTCAGGAGCATAAAGATTTTTATAGTATTCAGAAATGATGTTTTTGTATTTCCATGATATCAGTTGTGATTTCTCCCTTTTCATTTCTGATCCAGCTTATTAGAGTCTTTTTTGTTTCCGGTTAATCTAGAAAGAGGCCTGTAAAGTTTATTTATCTTTTCAAAGAACCAACTTTTTGTTTCATTAATATTCTCTATAATTCTTTTGTTTTTGATTTCCTTTAGTTCTGCTCTGATCTTGGTTATTTCTTTTCTTCTGCTGGATTTGGGATTGTTTTGCTCTTCCTTTTTCGGTTCCTTGAGATGATTCATTAGACTGTTGATCTGTGATCTTCCTGTCTTTTGGATGTGGGCATTTAAGGCTATAATTTTTCCTCTCAGGGCTGCTTTTGCTGTATCCCACAGATTTTGGTAACTTGTGCCCCATTATCATTTAGTTCAAAGAATCTTCTGATTTTCATCTTTATCTCCTCCTTGACCCAACTATTATTTAGTGGTAGGTTGTTTAGTTTCCATGACTGTGTGTAGAGATGAATATTTCTCTTGGAATTGATTTGTAATTTTGTTCCACTGTGGTCTGAGAAGATACATGATATAATTTCTATCTTTTAAAATTTGTTGAAACATGTTTTGTGGCCTAAGATGTGCTCAATCTTAGAGAATGTTCCATGAGCTAATGGGAGGAACATATATTCAGTAGTTTTTGGGTAAAATGTTCTGTAAATGTCTGTTAGGACCATTTGTTCTAGAGTTCTGTGTAAGTCCATTGTTTCTTTGCTTATTTTCTGTTTGGAAGATATGTCCAGTTGTGTCATTGTTGTTGAAGTCCACAGCTATTATGGTGCTGCTGTTTATCATTTTGTTTGGATCAAGTAGGATTTGCTTTATGAATCTGGGTGCTCCTGTGTTAGGTGTATAAATATTTAGTATTGTTATTTCTTCTTGTTGAATTGTTCCCTTCACCATTATACAGTGATCATCTTTTTCCTTACTTTCATTGATTTTAAGTCTATATTATCTGATATGAGAATGGCTACACCAGCTTTCTTTTGGTTTTCATTTGCATGGAATATTGCTTTCCATTCTTTCGTCTTGAGTCTAAATGAGTCCTTGTGGGTTAGATGTGCTCCCTGGAGACAACACATACTTGGCTTTTATTTTTTTATCCATTCAGCCAGCCTATGTCTCTTGAGTGGAGAGTTCCAGAGATTCACATTCATTGAGAGAATTGGTACATGTGTTGGATTTATGTTCATCCTGTTGGGTAGACCCTTACTGCTTTTTTTTTTTTTTTTTTTTTTTTTTTTTTTTTTTTTTTTTTTTTTTTTTTTTTTTTTTTTTTTTTTTTTTTTTTTTTTTTTTTTTTTTTTTTTTTTTTTTTTTTTTTTTTTTTTTTTTTTTTTTTTTTTTTTTTTTTTTTTTTTTTTTTTTTTTTTTTTTTACCTCTTAAGCCATTGTGATATCTGGGCTCTGAACTTTAGCTTTTGGATGATTTTACAGTGGTAGGTGTCTATTGTGCTGATCATTGCATAATGCAGGTCTGAGTACATCCTGCAGAGCAGGTCTGTTTTTTTCAAATTCACTCAGCGATTGCTTGTCTGAGAAAGTCTTTATTTCTCCCTCATATAAGAAACTTAGTTTTGCAGGATACAATCTTCTAGGCTGGCCACCATTCTGTTTTAGAAGACTGAGAATGGGGCCCAGTCCCCTCTAGCTTGTAAGGTTTTAGTTGAGAAGTTTGCAGTTAGTCCGATAGGTTTTGCTTTGTAAGTTACCAGCTGTGTTCGTCTTACTGCTCATAGGAGTGCCTCTTTTGTATGTACCTTGGCCAGCCTAATTACTCTGTCCTGGTGATTGCCTCTTTATGCTGAATCTCCCAGGTGTCCTATGTGCTTCTTGTACCTGGATATCCAGATTTGTAGCAAGGACAGAGAAATTTTCCTCAATTATTCACTCAAATAAATTATCCACCCCTATGTATTTTCTTCTTCACCTTGAGGGATGCCTATGATTCTTATGTTTGGCCTCTTTACATAATCCCACATTTCTTGTAGGCTTTGCTCATTCCTCTTATTTCTCTGTTCTTTCTCTTTGACTGATTTGTTTAGTTCATAGGTATTATCTTCAAGCTCTGAGATTCTTTCTTCTGCCTGATCTAGCCGATTCTTAAGGCTTTCCACTGTGTTTTATAATTCCTTGAATGAATTTTTCATTTCCAGAATTTCTGTTTGGCTTTTCTTTAATACTTCAATTTATTTAGATAATTTTTCATTCATTTCTAGCATTGTTTTTGTGGTTTCTTTGCATTAGGTTTCTATTGTCTCTTTTATTTCATTGAGCTTTCTTACAATACATATTCGAAATTCTTCATCTGTCGTTTTAACCATTTCGTTTAGGTTGGTATCCATTGGTAAGGATTTCTTTTGGAGGTGTCCTTTTGCTCTGATTTTTCATGTTTCCGGAGCTCCTTTGCTGATTCCTTCTCATCTGGCCTCTTAATTGATAGCTGGGGGTGCTAGGGCTGGCTTGTGGCCCTGTCTCTTAGTCCCCAAAGATCGATTCCTGACCATGTTGGGGAAAGACTTTCTGGTCCTGAGTTGCCTTTGGGGTGTTTTAGCAGGTTTGATGAACCTCTCGGGTAACCTCTGACCTGTTGTCTTCATCTCTTCCCAATGGCGTGTACTGAGTTTGGTTCCCCAGCTTAAACTGCAAGCTGGTGGATTATGCTTTTGGGTAAAAATCTGCTGCTCCCTAATTGCTTGAGTTGGAAGGCACTATGTTTAACTATGGGGTTTTTTATTGAAGTTTGCATGAAGAGCCAGCTGCTGAAGTAATCTTTCTTGTCTATGGTAGGCTTTCATCCCCCTAGGAGACACAGATATACCCCAAGTTTTAGGAAGGAGCCTGTAGCTCCCAGGGGGTTGCTTGCTTCCCACTCCTCCGAGATGGGGGGAGGAGCAAGACAGATCATGGCTGGGATGCGAGAGCCTGAGGGGCTTTGCTAAGCCTCAGCCGGGCTCAGAGTTTGCTTATCCGGCCATTAGGGGAGCCACTGATATGGAGTTCAGGGCAATCTTCCCAAGCCTGGAGAGCTGCTCCCAAGGGGAGGGGCCTAATCTTGTGATTGCTAATGTCCCTTGCCAGGCTTTTTCTGTCTCTGTCCACTAGCCTGGTTTCTCTGCAGGGTGGGGTGTGTGCCCTCTCTATTTGCTCCCTGGAACTCCACAGTACTCTCCTCTCTTATCAGTCCAAGTGTGCTCCCTCTCCGCCCAAGACTGGCTTTCCAGCTACTCCACAGTTTGTGTGTCTGACCCGCTGGTGTGTGTCTCTGCGTTACACTGGTGAGTAGGAGCATCTTCAATTGTGTACCCCTGTTCCACCACTAGATCCCAAGGTGAGGGGGCTAGGCCTCTCTATCTGCAGAGGTCTCTGCCAGGGTCACACTCTGCAGGGGGAGAAGCAGATGCTCATGAGTCTCTTGGATCAAGCTGCACTCCCTATTGTAGTGAGTGGTGGGAGGGCCACTGCTCTGGTTCAGGCCATGCTCCTGAGGCATTCCGTTGCCATGGGAACCAAGGGCTAAGCTAATTCAGTAGAGTGCCACAGCCTTCTCCAATATGGCGGTTCTCCAGCAGGAGAAGGGGATGGGGCATGCTCACAGACCCCCCACTCCTCTGTGCCCCTCCACACCCTCCTGTTGGATATGGCCACAAGGATTCTGTTGCCACCAGAGCCTAGAACCATGACCTCTCCCTTATGTCTCCCCAGCCACTCTCTGACCTAGGGGCACCAGGCTCAGCCCACCTGTCTGAGCCACGAGTGGGTGATCCCGCCAAATGCCTCCGAGCAGGAAGATCGCAGACTGCAGCTGTCCTGCGGGCTTGGCCAGGAACACACGCCTCTCACTGAGAAGCAGGCCCCTCAGGACGGAGCACTCCAGTGACCACCATGGTGGGGGGAGGGGCTGCAGTCTCTCCGCTCCACTCTCCTGTCAGGGGCACTGGGTCCTTCCCACCTGTCTGAGCTGCCAGCAGGTGATCCCACGCAACACCTCTGCTGTGGCTCAGCTCTCCGAGGCAGGGTTGGCTGGGAACATCCCTGTGGCAGAGAGAGAGAGAGACCTCTCAGTACAAAGCATTTTCACAATTGCTAATGGGGGTCATGGCTACAAGCTGGCTTGAGCCAAAATTACTTTCAGGATGCCAGGAAAGGACTAGGTGCATGGGGAGGTGGCCAGATGCAAGAATGCTGGCTCTCTGGTCCCTTGTTGCACTGCCCTGTGGGATGAGAGCCCTGTATCCCACTATTGGCCAGAGGCACCCAGGTTGGGGAGAGGAGCCCCCTTACCCTTTGACTGGGCTCTGGGCCTCCCTGGATTTGGTCCACATCACCGATCTCTCTTCTCTGTCCTCATCTCTCTCAGCTTCACAGCTCCTCACAGTGGGGTCTCCACACTTCTCTGCTGTCTGTCCCCATGGCCACATCTGAGCAATCATTGTTCTCCACTCTCCTCAGTCCAACCCTCTGCTCTTCTGCTGGGATGGTCTGACAAGCTGTGTCTCTAGCTGGCCATCTTGGTGGTCTCTCCCTTTTTCATTTTTTAAATTTCTGGAGCGTCAGTAGTAATGCCTTCTCTTCCAATTCTGATTCTGGTAATTTATTTATTTTCTTTCTTTCTCTTTCTTTTGTCTTTTCTTCCTTCCTTCCTTCCTTCCCTCTCTCCCTCTCTTTCTCTTTCTTCTTTCTTTATTTTTTTCTTTCTTTCCTGGTTAATCTAACTACAGGCTTGTCAAGTTTGTTTGTCTTTTCAAAGATCCGGCTTTTGTTTCATTGATTTTTTTTCTACAGTTTTTAATTTCTTTTTTATAACTATATATATAATTTTATTTATGTATGTATGTATTTTGTTGTTGTTTTATTTTTGAGACAGAGTCTTGCTCTGTCACCCAGGCAGGAGTGCAGTGGCCTCATCACAGCTGACTGCAACCTCAAACTCCTGGGCTCAAGTGATCGTTTTGCCTCAGCCTCCCAGGTAGCTGGGACTACAGGCACGCGCCATCATGCCCGGCTCATTTTTCTATTTTTTGTAGAGACAGGGGTCTCACTTTTGCTCATGCTGCTCTTGAGTTCCTGGCCTCAAGCCACTCTGCTGCCTTGGCCTCCCAGAGCATTAGGATTACAAGCATGAGCCGCCATGCTCAGCCTGTTTTTCTATTTCTACGTCATCAGTTTCTGTTCTAATCTGTGTTATTTTCTTCCTTCTTCTTGCTTTAGGTTTAGTTTGTTGTTTTCTTCTTTTTCTAGTGTCTTAAGGTAGAAGGTTAGGTTATTGATTTGAGATATTCTTTTTTAATAAAAACATTTACAACTATAAGCGCCGCTTTAGTTGCATACCCTAAGTTTTGATATGTTGTATCTTCATTTTCATTTGTCTAAAGGTATATTATAATTTACCTTTTGATTTCTTCTTTGACTCATTGGTTATTTAGGAGTATGTTTTAATTTTTCATGTATTTGGAAATGTTCAGTTTCCCTTCTGTTATTGACTTCTAGTTTCATTTTATTGTGGTTGAAGTAGATACTTTGCATTATTCCAATCTTTTTAAATTCATTGAGACTTGTTTGTGACCTAAGATACGGTCTGTACTATAGAATGTTCTATATGCATTTGAGAAAAATGTGTATTCTGCTGTTTTGGTGTGGAGTGTTCTGCATATGTCTGTTAGGTCTAGTTGGTTTATAGTGTTTTTAAAGAGTTTTACCTCCTTTTTGATCTTCTGCATATTCTTTCTCTCCATTATTAAATGTGGTTATTGATGTTTCCAACTATTACTTCAGAATTGTGTATTTCTTTCTTCAGTTCTCTCAATGTTTGCTTCACATATTTTGGATTCTGTTGTGAGGTACATATATGTTTATAATTATTACATCTTCTTCATGGATTGACCCTTTTACTAGTATATAATATCCTGCTTTATCTCTTGTAACATTTTTTGACTTAAAGTTTATTTTATCTGACATTAGTATAACCAGCTCGGTTCTCTTTCAGTTACTATTTACACAGAATAACTATTTCTATCCTTCACTTTCAATCTATTTGTATCTTTGAATTTAAAGTGTGTTTCCTATAAACTGCATATAGTTGAACCTTGTGATTTTTACCCAGTTTGATGATCTCTGCCTTTGGATGGGATTGTTTACTTCATTCACATTAGTGTTATCATCTCCCTTTTACTTTTTATTTTCTATATTTCCCATATCTTTTTTGTTTCTCTATTCTTTTACTGCTTTCTTTCATATTAAGTGAATATTTTCTAATGTAGCATTTTAATGCCTCTAATGTTTTATACACTATAATTTTATAGGTTTTCTGTGGTTGCTCTAGGGCTTACTGTACATCTTAACTTATCAGAATCAGCTTCAGATTTATGCTAACTTAATCCCAGTGAGATATAGAAACATTACTCCTATATAGCTCTATTCCTTTTCCCTACTTTTTTAGGTATTATTGTTATAGATATTATATCTATAAATGTTACAAGCCCAACAATACATTGTTATAATGATTACCTTATATAATTTTATGTCTTCCAAAGAAGCTAAGAAAAGATAGTAATTATATAGTTATAGCTTTTTAATATTAGTCCTCTTGTTTATCATTTCTGATTCTCTGCATTTGTTCTAGTGGATTCAAGCTACCATCTGGAGTCATTTCCTTAGTTCAATACAGCTTTGCTCCCACCCACATTCTTTTTTGCTGTTATTGGCAAAGATGTTACATTTCTATATGTTGCAGGTCCAACAATACATTATATACATATCATTGTATACAATTGCTTTTGAAATCAGTAGAAAAGAGAAAGGAGAAGAAATTTGCATTTGTACTGTTTTTGTAATTACATAATTGCCTTTACCAGTGCTCTTTGTTTATTTGTGTGGATTTTAATTACCATCTGGGGTCACTTGCTTTCAGCCTTAAGAATTTCCTTTAGTGTTTTTTCTTTCATATTAAATAAATACTAAACTTTCTTTTGTATTCTGTGTTCTAGCAAAAATAGTTATTTAGCATTTGTGTATCTGGGAATTTTTAAAATTTCACATTCATTTTTAAAAGAGAGGTTTGCTGAATGTAGGATTCTTGGTTGACAATCTTTTGGGGGGGCACTTTGGATACATTATCTTTCTTTGTTTCTGATAAGAAGTCAGCTATTAATCTTATTGGGATTCCCTTGTAAGTGACAAACTATTTTTCTCTTGTTGATTTCAAGATTTTCTTCTTCTTTGGCTTTCAGCATTGTTCCTATATTGTTCGTGGATCTCTTTGCATTTATGCCACTTGGAGTTCTTTGATCTTCCTGAGTGTATAGATTAATGTTTTTCAACAAATTTGGGCATTTTAGGCCATTATTTCTTCAGATATTTTTTCTTCTTTCTTTCCCATCCCCTCATACTCTTACTATGCATATGTTGGTTCACTTAGTGATATCCCACATTTCTTGGAGGCTCTGCTAATTTTTCTTCATTTTTTCCCCTCTCTGTACTTTGAATTGCATGGTCTCTGTCAATCTCTCTTCAAGTTTGCTAATTCTTTCTTTTGAAAGTTCAAATCAACTGTTGAGCCCCACTAGCGAATTTTTCTTCTCAGTATAGTTGACCCTTGAACAACATACGTGGATGTTTTTCAATAAATATTTTGGAAAATTTTGTGAAGATTTGTGACAATTTTTAAAAACTCACAAATGAACTGTGCAGTCTAGGAATATCAAAAGCATTTTTTTAGTCATAACATCTAATCAAAATGTTGGTACCCCCATAATATCCTGAAATAAATAAAAAATGAATAAATAAATCAAAAGCATTTTTTAAAAAGTTAAGTATGTCATGAATGTATAAAATAGACATCAATACTATTCTATTTGATCATTATGATACGACATAATATGTACAAAACCTATTATACAAAGTTAAAATTTATCAAAACTTCCACACACAAACACTTATAGACCATACATGGCACCATTTGCAGTCAAGAGAAATGTAAACAAATGTAAAGATGCAATATTAAATCATATCTGTGTAAAATTAACTATAGTATATACTGCACTAATCTAATAATTTCATAGTCACCTTCTGTTGCTATTTTGGTGAATTCAAGTGTTGCAAGTATCTGCTTAAAATGCTGTGTGACTCTAGTTATTTCCCCATGAATAGTTTGCCTTTCTAGTAAATTACATATTATAGCAAAAAGTGATCTTTCAAGGTTCTTGCGTATTTTTCATTGTGTTTAGTGCAATACCGTAAACCCTGAATAACACATGGGACCCATGTGAAGTGCCATTAGTGATGCTGAGAGTGCTCCCAAGCAGCAAAGTCATGACATAACAAGAAAAAGTAGAATCATTAGACAGACTATGGATTGAGGTCTATAGCAGTGGTTGCCTGCCATTTCAAGATAAATAAATCCAACATGAAGGTTCATTGTGAAAAAAGGAAAGGAAATTGAAGCTACACCAGCAGGCATGAAAACGTTGAACTTTTTGTGAAATGCATTTTTATCTCATATTGAAAATGCAGTTTTTATGTGGGCACAGGATTGGTATAAGAAAGGCATAACTGTAGACTCTAACATGATTTGAGGAAAAGTGAAGTCATTATATGACAACTTAATGCAAAAGGAAGGTAAAGGATCTAATGCTGGAGAATTTAGTGCCAGAAAAAGATGGTTTGATAATTTTATAAAGAGGTTTGGCTTTAAAAGTGTCAAGATAACAACAGAAGTAGCTTCTGCTGACCAAAAGGTAGAAGATGAGTTGTTCCCAGATGCCATTAAGAAAATCACTGAGAAAAAAGAATATCTGCTTGACCAGGTTTTAAATGCAGATAATAGTGCCCTATTCTGGGAAAAAAATGCTACAAAGGTCATTTATTAGTAAGGAAAAGAAGTGAGCACCAGGATTTCCAGGATTTAAGGCAGGAAGGAATAGGATAAGTCTATTGTTTTGTGCAAATGCAGTTTGGTTTATGATCAGGACTGTCCTTATCTATAAAGTTGCTGACCAGTGAGCCTTGAAGGGAAAAGATAAACACCAGCTGCAAATCTTTTGATTGTACAACAAGGAAGCCTGGACTGGACAGTAAGGATGCTTTTTCTGGATTGGTCCCATTGATGCTTTCCCTGAAGTCAGGAAGTACCTTGCCAGTAAGGGACTGCCTTTTAAAGATTTTTTGAAAATTTGAGACAGGGTCTCACTCTGATGCCTGGGCTGGAGTATAGTGGCATCATCGTAGCTGACTGCAACCTCAAACTACTGAGCTCAAGTAATCTTCCTTCCACACCCTCCTGAGTAGCTGGGACTACCGGCATGCACCACCATGCCTGGCTAATTTTTAAATTTTTTGTAGAGACTAGGTCATGCTATATTTCCCAGGCTGGTCTCAAACTCCCGACCTCAAGCAGTCCTTCTCCTTTAGCCTCCCAAAGTGCTGGGATTACAGGTGTGAGCCACCACACCCAGCCTGTTTTTAAAGTTCTTTTGATATTAGACAATGCCCCTGTCCACACAGGACCCCATGGTTTAGGCACCAAAGTTGTCAAAGTAGTCAACTTGCCCCTAAACGCAACATCTCTAATTTGGCCTCTTGATCAGGGGATTATAAGGACCTACCTTTAAGCCTCATTACACATAGTATTCCAAGAAAAGTCTTGTCAACACTATGGAAGAGAACCCCAATAGACAACATCATGAAAGTCTAGAAGGATTGCACCATCGAAGACGCCATCGCTGTTACAGAGAAATCTTTAAAGTCATCAAACCCCAAACAATAAATTCTTGCTGGTGAAAACTGTGTCCACATGTTGTGCATGGCTTCACAGGATTTATGACAGAGCCAATTAAGGAAATTATGAAAGAATTTGTGGATATGGCAAAACAGGTGGGGGCTGAAGGGTTTTAAGAGATGGATCTCGGGGAAATTCAGGAGCTAATAGACATCATATCAAAGGAATTAATGGAAGATGACTGATGGAGGTGAATGCTTCTGAACTAGTGCCAGATGATGAGGAAAAAGTACAAGAAGCAGTACCATAAAACAAATTGACATTAGGCAATCTGGAAGAAGCATTCTAATTATTCAAGACTGCTTCTGGCCAGGCGTGGTGGCTCACGCCTGTAATCTTAGCACTCTGGGAGGCCGAGGTGGGAGGATTGTTTGAGCTCAGGAGTTCGAGACCAGCCTGAGCAAGAGCAAGACCCCATCTCTACTAAAAACAGAAAGAAATTAGCTGGACAATTAAAAATATAGAGAAAATTAGCCAGGCATGGTGGTGCATGCCTGTAGTCCAACTCAGGAGGCTGAGGCAGAAGGATTGCTTGAGCCCAGGAGTTTGAGGTTGCTGTGAGCTAGGCTGATGCCATGGCACTCTAGCCTGGGCAACAAAGTGAGACTCTGTCTCAAAAAAAAAAAAAAAAAAGAAAAAAAAGACTGCTTCTGACTTCTTTATGACATGGACTCCTCTGTGATACAGGCACTGAAACTAAAACAAAGGGTGGAAGAAGGATTGGTACTGTGTAGAAATATTTTCAGAGAAATGGAAAAGCAAAAAAACGCAGACAGAAATTATAATGTAGTTCCATGAAGTTACCCTGAGTGTTCCTGCCCCTCCTGCCTCCCTTCCACCTCTTTCATCTCTTCTGCCTCTGCCAACCCAGAGACAGCAAGCCCAGCCCCTCCTCTTCCTCCTCCTCCTCAGCCTACTCAATCTGAAAACAGTGAGGATGAAGACCTATGTGATGATCCACTTGCACTGAATAAATAGCAAATGTTTTTTCTCTTTTGATTTTCTTAATAACATTTTCTTTTCTCTAGCTTATTTTATTCTAAGAATACAGTTTGTTAGACATATAAGATACAAAATATGTTTTAATTGACTATTTATGTTATCAGTAAGACTGCTGGTTAATAGTAGGCTGTTAGTTAAGTTTTCGGGGAGTCAAAAGTTATGTGCAAAGTTTTGACCATGCAGGGGGCTGGCACCCCTAACCCCCACAATGTTCGAGGGCCAATTGTATTGTATTTTACAACTCCATAATTTCCATTCGGTTCTTTTTTGTAATTTCTATCTCTTTATTAACAGTCTCTATTTCATGTGACATTATCCTTATACCGTCTTTTACTTCTTTAATTATGGTTTTCTTTAGTTCTTTGAACATATTTATAATGGCTACTTTGAAGTCTTTGTTAAATCCAACAGTTTGTTGTTCACACAGGCAGTTTATGTTGTCTGCTATTTTTTGCAGTGCATGGTTCATGCTTTCCTGTTTCTTTGCATGTCTCATAACTTTTTGTTGGGAACTAGACATTTTAGGTATTGTAGCAACTCTCAATATTGTCTCCCCTTGGCTTTTTGTTGCTTATTTGTTTGGTGACTGCTGCATAATTTTAGTGAATTCTGTTCTCCTGATCCCTCTGTGTTAAGCCTCTGATGTTCTTTAGGAAGCACAGCCTTGGGTAGACCTGCAGTCACCCTGGGATGCCAGTGGTTTTGGCAGAGTAGTAGGGCTTTCTTTAGCCATCTCTTTCCCTGACTACACTCAGCTATTAAACTCCACAGAATTCCAGTAGATATCTAGGGCTCCCCCCAGTTATCTCTTTCCCTGGTTTTCTGCAGCAGACTACCTGGCATACAGTGCAGACCCTATTTCTAATGAACTCACTCATTTCCTCACAACTGTCTTTCACCACAAATCTGTTGTTTTCAAGAGTGCCCTTAGGCTTGAACTTCTCCACATTCTCTTACGAATGAAGTCAGTTCCTTTGGAAGAGACTTAGAGTTCTCTACTTTATAGTCTGTTCCTCCACTTGGGCAACATTTCCAAGGTGCAGATCTGGGGTTGGAAGCGGGAACAATGGTGTGCTTCTCTATGGGTGGCACCTCACTTTTGGAGCTGAGTGGTTGATGGAGGGGTGGGGCCAGTAGCATCAGGTCTTTTCAGCTTGCCTCTCCTGGCATTGATCCATTATTTTGTGAGCTGATGCAAGGGTAATTGAGGCCCCAGCACAATCAACAGCACTGCACCCCACACAAAGCCTCTATCTCTCAGTGCAGGCTGGATGCAAGAAGGGAGCCTCCACCTCTTCGCCGCACCTACCCAGATTTTAGCTTCAGCCATCGGTAGCTGGAGATGGGATGGGAAGTGCTGACATCTCCTTCTGACTGGGAGCTGGAGGGACAGACGGCCTTGTATTCTTAGCTGTCTGGAGTATAGTTTCCTTCTCATTGAGCTTAGAGGGGAGAAGGAGGGAGTTCAGATATCACAGACTCTCACTGCTCTTACTCAATTTTAGTAGGTCTTACCAAATGTTCCTTCATTTTCTGTATTCCCTTAGAATGATGGTCAGAGACTTTAAATGATTGTTTCAAAAATAATTTTAAACAGTTTCACTGGGTAGCAGGTCTGCAGAGCTCCTCATGCTGTCATGCCAGAAGTGGAACCCACCTTATTTGCTTTGGGTTCCTGGCCCCTAGCCCAGAATTTGGCACATGGTAGGTGCTCATAATGTAGACTGAATAAATGAATGAGTGACTGGATGGATGGGTAGGTGAACGATGTTTATCAGGAAATGGGATGGTTAATTTTATGTGTCAAGTTGCCCGTGGCATGAAGTTCTCACACATTTAGTCAAACATTCTGGATGTGTCTGTGAGGGTGTTTCTCGATGAAATTAACATTTGTACCAGCAGAATGAGAAAAGCAGATTGCTTTCTCTAGTGTGGGAGGGCCTCATCTAATCCGTTGAAGACCTGAATAGAACAAAACGGCGGACTCCCTGGGAGTAAGAGGGAACTCCCCCTGCCTGATTGCTTTCAAGTTGGGACATCATTCTTTTCCTGTCTTTAAACACATGAGACCTGGGGACATTGAAGCCTGCCGGCCTTCAGACAGGAACTACACCATCTGCTTTCCTGGGTCTCCAGCTAGCTGACTGCAGACTTTGGGACTTCTCAGCCTCCATAACTGCGTGAGACACTTCTTTCTTTCTACTTATATATGGGTATATCTATCCTATTGGTCCTGTTTCCCTGGAGAACCCTGATTAATACAGAAAGGAACATGCCAAATTAACATTTTTGACATGTATGGGATTTCATGACATGGACTCATTTGGTTAGCATGGTACTAAAAATAGCATCCTTAATCACTATATGCATTGTCTCCTGTGTATCAGACATTTCTGCTTTGGACCATCACGTTGGGATATCTAAACATTTTCTATTTCCTTCTTTAAAAATGACCCCCTTTTAACACAATTATTCCTTGATTATTCAAATGAAATGACTGATAATCATATCCACCATTCCTCAAACGTGTTACCTTCAAAGCATGCACGGTTTTAAAAATACAAATAATGTAGATGAGTATTTGTGGGAAACACATATGTTTCGTTTCTAGACCCGACTTCCTGAGAGTTAAACCGGTTTTGTTTTCAAAACAATCTTCCTCAAATCTCTGGAGAAATCACAAGAAAATGGCAGTTGGGATAGTGGCGTTTTTACGTTGTGTGCCTCAGTAAATGAAAGTCTCAGCTGAATAATTTCTAATCTGCATTAGCATGCTCACCCCTCTCTCTCTGTTCTATTTCGTATTACATTCACACAGACCCTATTATCTGATCCTACAGAGATCTTGTTTACAGTACACAAAACTTCCCCGGAGGCTCTCCGTTTAAAGCAATAAAGCAGATCAACATGGTACCCCGGTGCAGTGCTCTAGAAAGATGTGAGCCTGCAATTGATTTTCATTGTGGGAGATGCATAGCATTCATCAGCTCACCAGCTTCAACTCAACCTCAGCAGCAAGGCTGAGCGAGCCAAGAGCTGGGAGCTGGCTCCTCAGAACATCAGGGAAACAACAGCCTTTGCTCGACTGTCTATTTTTTGCCCAGTTTTAACACTGAAGGGCTTAGGAAGAGAACTGACAACATTTTCACCGTGAAGCTTATTCAATGTTTCTGTGTTGCTACAATTAAGCATTTCAGAAGCATATGGGCTGCCTTTTAGTCCAAACCCGATCGTCCGCTCTGACAGGTCACAGACAAAAACCAGGATAATGACATTCTATCTTGATCACAGGATCCAGACGCACCAGTCTGGTGTAGATCAAAAAAGAAAACAACAATCCGAGCACTGATTTAATTTGTTTTTCCTCAAATATTGAGTTCATATTGAAATTGAGCATACCAAGTGTGAATTTTGCCAAGAATAGCACCTCTCAGTGTTAGATGAGATCTGCCAAAGTTTCTCCAGGTGACTGTGAAGTCCTAACATAGGGTGGCCCCTGTTCATTCCTTTCTCCGTGAGTTCAGATCTTAGCTGGGACGTTATCCTATGCAGACAAAATGAAGAGGACAGTTGAAAAGATTATCTAGGTAAGTTAGAAATTTAAGAAAAAATAAATTTCAAGCATACTGAGTGTGGAAATGGGCCTGGGAATCAAGGAATCTGAGCAGCTTCTAGAAGTTGGATTAGGCAAGGAAACAGATTCTCCCCAGGAGCCTCCCTGAGGAACACAGCCCTATTGAACCATATCAGGCTTCTGATCTCCAGAACTTTAAGACAATTAACTAGTGTTGTTTTATGGCACCATATTTGTGGTAATTTGTTACAGCAACAATGGGAAACTCATATACGCTATTTCTCCATTTTAGCCCTGTAGAAAAACCAAGCCTAATAAGTAGTCTCTCCTTGTTGTCTTTTCCTTGATTCTTCAGAGCAGAGTTCTTGAATTGGGTTGGAGTGGCAATCAGCCTTCTAAAATTGTATTTACAGTTTTGCGTCACATGCATTTTTCTGGGAAAGGGGTCCATAGATTTCATCAGACTAGCAAAGTGACCTCTGATCTTAAAATTGAAAGTGTTAGTCTCGATCGGGCATTTCCAACTTCACATCTTTATCCCCAGCAGGATGTGGGTGAAATAAAAGAAAAAGTGTGAGAAAGAGAATGTTTAAAATACTTTTATTCCTTCATTAGTGGTCCTTCTGTCAGTCCTAAGGATGAGGCTGCATGGGGTTTTGCTCTAAGCTGGTGGTCCTGGGTGTACTTTGGATCCTGCTCTTGTTTCTAATACATGCCAAAATCTGTTCCTCAGAAGGGAGCCTTAGTTATCAATGATCTCACTGAGCATGGTGCCGGGTAATTCCGCTGCACCCTTACTGCTGTGTGAAGGCATGTTGGCATTAGCGATGGTGGCGGGGTGGATGGGGTGTCAATGTGAACCTAGCATCACTCAATTACTGCACATGAGCCTAGGCGTATGTCCTGGCCATTATATGGAGTCTGGGGCATTTCTGTGATGCGTAGCCTTTTTCCATGCTGATAAGAATGTGGGCAGAAGAAAGCAGAAGAAAGGGCTTCTCTTTGGTCTTCAAATGATGTATTACTAGCATCATCTCATACACAAAGGGGGAGGAAAAAGTCATACTCAACAGAGACTTAGAGACAAGATATTATCTGAAGTGGATTCTATTTGCTGTCAGGGTAAAGCAAAGCAGAGATGAAGCTTCTACTTTTCATTGTGTAACAGTTATGACTTTGTTTATGATACATGCAACCATATTTTATCGTGATTCTTTGGTGCCTACCACGACATAAAGGTTCTACTAGCTTTAAAGCCACTACACCTTTAAGTAGTGACATGTGGAAAAATTGCTGTCTTGTTTGTGTCAGACAGCCACTTCCCTCTAAAATACTTACTGTTATTCCTTATTTAATAAATGCCCACTGAGTGTTGGGCAACGTCCAAGACACAGTGACAATCTCCGCCCACACACATGCATGTGCCAAAGCCAGTTGGCAGTCGGTGCTGTGATGTGCTCCTCTGACCATCGTGGATGGCATTCTTCTGAAACAAAGAGTGTCAACAGCAACCCAGCTGTAGATTTTTCCAAGAAAGCTATAAAAGAAAATGCATGCGTTTTGTTTGCTTAGTGAATTACAAAGGAGACCATAACAATGATTTGACAGTACATATAAAGACTTTACAGTTGCCAAGTACTTTCATACCAACTCTGTCATTGATTCTTGCCATTTTTTTAGATATTCAGGGCAGATATTGCTATCTTCCTTATCCTCTGAGAGGTAAATGGACTTTTTGAAGGAGAATAAGCAAATGGCAGAGCCAGGGACAAAACCCAACTATTGTGACTTTGATGTCAGCCATTCCCTCCCCACCCCAGATATCACAATGTCTCTCATTAGCTAAGAAACTTCCATGCAGAAATTGTGAAATCTTGTATTTTAATCCTACTTTCTTTCATACAGATAAGAGAGCCTAAGGAATAGTCCTGTAAGTTGTCTTGTCCATCAATAAAAAGTTTACTCAACACAATCTTTATGTATAGATTAGTATGTATTTACCAAAGTTTTGGAATACATAAGCGGATCAGGTAAATGCTCAGTGAAATTGAATTGTAATTCTTTTTGGCTGTGAGTATCTTTGAAAAAATGGCAACATTTTCTGAAATAGAGTTTTGCCTTTGTGCATTAATTTGATTTAAACATTTAGAATCACCTTTAATTATACACACACACGTACACACTTAGTGTACGTGTGTGTGTAAAACGACCAAGTTCCCTAGAGCCCCACAGAACATGAATAAACATACGGACTGTTCTCTTACACCTACTCCAAAAGTCTGAGTATTGAGGATTTATATAGTTAGAGACTATGTGGTGTAAATATGTATAAATTTATATTGTGTTAATTTATGGCATGTGGTACAGAAGGCTGTTTGCAAGTTGCAGTGTACTTCTTCCCACGTTTATACTGAAATATTCATTTCTGGGTTCCTTCCCCACGTTTTCCTTTGTCTCCCCACAGATGTTTAGGCAGCTTGTTTTCAGGGGAGCGAATGCACCTTGGAAGTATGCTTGCTGAATGCAGTTCAGGTAGAGAATGCTCTGTCTCTATTAGGATGTGGCTGAAGGATAGCCCCGCTTCACCCCAGGTCCTGCAGTCTTCTGTTGCGAAGACGATTGCTCCAGAGCAGCCACACTCTGAGGAGCTGCTGTTCCCTGGCCTGCATGTCCTTAAGGTCCAGAGAGCAGTTTTCAGTAGACAAACAGCATTTCATCATTTGTCAAAGGAAAAAAAAAAGAAGAAAGCCGCACATCAAAATTGTATTGTGGCTTTTTGCCAAAGAGGCCAAATTTATTTATATTAGAGGGCCTCTGATACAGTCCGCCCCTAGTTATTTGTGGCTGTGTTGAAGGGGAAAGAGTGGTCATAGATGAATGAAGCTCACAGAGTGCTCACAAGCCACAATTTATTTAACCTGCTCTTTCACCAGTGCAAGTTGTTAAAAAGTACTCCTATTGACTTATCTGAGTCAATCAATGTCTTCTTTCCTGATCCTCCCACGGGGCGGGTGTGCTGATGGGTAGTGGATGGTTGAGAAGGAGGCCGTGGGCAGGAAGAGGAAGAAAAACAGAGCCCCAAACTGAGTTGACAGCCCCTGAATGATCGAAAGCTGGTGGTAGATGGGAAGAAGTTTGCCTGGACCGCGAGTGTGCTAGTGCGAGGCTGCTGCTTTCACAGGTGCTATCGGTTTCTCCAACTTTAGGGGAAATTAGTGAGGAAACTGTTTTCAGGTTGTCGACTTCTCCTCTGTCCTTAGAAGGGCACTCACTGCTTATGAAATTTGAGAACAGACCTGTTGAGAGACTACTGGAATCATCTACCGCAGGGATCACACAAGGATGTGCCAATCAAAAGAACTGCTCTGCGGGTGCCCTCCAAGCACGTGAATTCACTGGTCCTCACAATGACCCAATAATGGCAAACCGCCATTTGCACAGGCCTTTAACATTTGAAAAAAAATGTTTTTAAACATGCGTTGCCACATCAACTCTTCCCAACTGCTAAGGTTCAAAGTTTTTAAAAGGAAAGATAGGAAATTGCAAATATTTATTAAGTGAATGCCCTAAGCTCACACACTTGGAAAATGTCATAGGTATAACACAAATTCGAATCATTTCTCCCAAGGGTACTGAGTGGGTGCACTCGATTATGATGAGTTGGGTGAAAAATCTATGTCTAAAATATTTATTGAAATCTTAGTTTTGCCAACTCATCTGGGCACTCCTCTCACATGTCCTGAACTTCTCTGGGCTGTGTTATTCAACATCAGCCACGCCCGGTGAAAATGCAGGTACACATGTTCAGCTGGGAAAGAAGGTTCACGTAGGGAGTAATAAAAAAGAAAAAACAACAAAAACGTGTTTGGGTGGATTTTGGTCCAAGAGTTATTTAAGTGTCAGGGTAGAGTTTGAGCTTTAGGCAGTAAGAAACCACGAAAGATTGTGAGAAATAATGAACCTCTGCTAAGAGTTTATGGTTTACAAAGCCCTTCACCTACAATCTTTCAGTGAGTTCTCCTAATCATCCTTTAAGAAAGATCACAATATCATTATCCCATTGTTACTTCTGGGTAAGTTGAGGCTCCAGGAAGATGTGACTTTACTGGAGTGGGTAGCTGGTCCATGATAAAACTGAATCTCTAAGCCAAGTAGCACGTGGTGCTTTCAGAAGTTTGATCAGGGAATGGCTCGTAGAATGTAGAATATATTCAAAGGAGGGGAAACATTTAGAAGCTATTGCAGAAACCCATGCTGTGGATTTTTAAAGTTAGCAATCTGAATGCAAACATCAACTCTCAAGGCCATGATGCGGATTGTTGCTATTCTCGGCGTGATGGAAGCAAAGGGGGTGGTCTCTGGATCTAAAAACAGGTTACACGCAGGCATGTGTCTTTCTCTTCATCTGACAGATAGATGAGTAATTGACTTCATTTACCAAACAGGCTGAGCACAACGTAAAATCATGCTACTCATCTAAACTGAAAAAAAAATTCTCTATTTTCCAGAATAGTCTCAGAGCACCATGTGTGAGAGAACATGACAGAATAGAAACTGATTATGCAAAATGTGTGAGAGAGAACTGCAGCTCTTGGTGACATGTGGCAGCCTCGTTGGGAAAGGAGAGCCGTGGAACTCTGGGTGCTGTCTCTGTCTGCCGCGTGTGACAAGCTGAATGGCAGGAGAGGGTTAAAAAATGGGTTTGTGAACTCACAGGCCTCTGAGGTGTTCACATGAAGGGAGGTATTCTGAGAGGCCACGCTCAGCAGCAACACTCACAGAGGTAAGGAGGGGAATGCCATTAATTTTTTCTTTTCTTTTCTTTTTTTTTGTACGCGTGATCCTTTGTCCTAGTGTCCTTACTCTGGGCATTGTAGACCCCTCTAGAGATATGAATACTCTATAGGAACCCCTCCCACTCAAGGCAAAGATTGCAAAAGCTCTTAAGAGGATGAAAATGGTTACATGGTTGGACAGAGGGGGAATGAGAACACAAAGGGGATAAAATCTCTTAAGCACTCTGAGAATTCCAGACTGAGCAAGGAATCAAAATGGTGTTTGCAAGGTTTGTCTCAGTTTGCCTAGCAAAGCTGGTATGCTTAGGAGCTATCCAGGGTACTGGGCCACCTCTGGTTCTCACTTAGCTGGAGACGTTCTGCTTTGTACCTGACATCAAATCTCCACCTTGGACTGCCTTGGACGTGGCTTCAGCTCTAATTTATACCAGCTTCCTTCTCTCTTCTGTGTTCTTCTGGACTTCACTGATCCCAGAACCATCCACTGGCATGCCTTAGGCTTAATCTGGTTCTGATAACCAGCTGCACCTAATGCCACCTTCACTATGATTTTAATAAAGGGGAGCCTGTTTCCATGGCTGTATTCCAGTAATAGGCACACACACATGCACAAACACACATACATCATCAGACTTTGCAGTCATGGGGTTCAGATTTTTTAGATAGAGTTTTGCATAAGCACATGTGAACTTATGTACAATATGTCAGACCTTTCTATATGGTAACCTGATTTTAAAAAAAGTTTTAACTACAGATGTCTCTAATTTAGCCACATATGAATATATCTAGAAGCTTGTAGCAATCAGCGCACAAAAGAATGTCATCAGGAAAGGTTTGAAGCAATGTGGAAAGAACTCAGTAAGCATTGATAGGCATTGATGTCTAATGCTGGTTCTGGCTTTGGTGAAACGTACAATGAGAAAAGGATGTCAGTTCTAGGATAGGCTGGTGATTTGAGAATAGGTGTCTGATTCTCTACATCTTAATCTTGTTGGAAATGAGCAATTAAGTGTCTAAAGGGAGTGTCTTAGATTGAAGAGATTCCCATTGGCCAGATCTGGGAAAATCTGAACTAAAATAATTATGTGCAATAATGAATTGTAAACCATTAAAAAATAGAAAATCCTGCACCCATGCCAACAACAAACAGATCAGTAAATAATTCAGGGAGAAGAGAGGGCTCTTGCTTACAGTTGAGTGCCAGAGGCCAACTGGTAAAAATTGGAAAATCATCATTTTGCCAGTGTCAAGGTAAAGATTGAATCAGGCAAGAAACGTTACTGAATGTTAAATCTCACAGGGAATTTTGAAGAACAGGATATTTACATGGTCTTACAGTCTGAGTGTGTGTGTGTGTGTCTGTATGTGCGTGTATGTGTGTGTATGTGTGTCTGTGTGTGTTTGTGTGTGTGTGTGTGTGTGAGAGAGAGAGAGAGAGAGAGAGAGAGAGAGAGAGAGAGAGAAAGAAAGAGAGAGAACTCACAAGTGGGGAAGGAAGGAGAGTTTTTGGAAATGCAAAAACCTCCCTGAAATGTTTGCGGGCAGCAATGGGAAGTAAGATGGACAAAGAAAAATTGGGTTGGCCCCTAACTACGTCTCCATAATGTTAAAATATAGCAGATATTGGAAACCACATCTAAAGGATTTTGAGAGGATCGTGATTCAATAATTCTATATCAAGCCAAATCATTGTTCTGAGAAGGGAACAGAAAGATATTTTAAGCTATGCAACGACTTAGAAAATATACAACTCATAGATTCTTTTTGACAACTACTCCGGGTAACTGAGTGGTTAACCGAAGTAAAGCATTCAAGCATATAGAAGTCCTGGTATAAAAGCACTAAAAGTGATCCTTAAAACCATTCAAATCGGTGTGATTCTAAATAATATTTATAAGTATGATTGAAGAAATGGAAAGCAAAGGACAAAATGCTTAACATATAATAAAATAATGATGATCATATTAATAATAATTTAAAACTATGAAATTACATATAAACTAATGAAAGTTGGGGTTGAAGGGGGAAAGGGGAGGAGAAAGTGTGTGTTCATTTCAGTGTTTTATGCAGTGGGCATTGTTTCAGTCAGAGAACTGACAGGAAACAGATAACTCACTCCAATGGTGTAACTGAGGAGAGTTTAATGAAGAAACAATTTATCATAATTCTTGTACCAGACTATGTTGGACCAGCAAGAGATGGGAAAACACCTGGGCATGGTAGTAGCAGGTGGCCATTCCCAACTCTTAGGCCTGAAGAGGTGAGGAAAAGAAGAGATTACTGGAATCTGGAGAGAGCTATAGCTTCAGCGATAGTTGTGGAAGAGCCTTCCCATCAGGGGCTGCTGCCCTCAGGAGAAGAACACGCAGTGCCAACCCCTGGCCCTACCGGAAGGGAACCAGAGAAGTAGACAGGTTGGGTTCTCTTTCCTCACACCCTCCTATCTCCTGCCAGAACCTCCCATTGGCTAAACCCAACGGAGCTGCTGAGGGTGCGGGAATCCAGTTGAAGTTCACAGAGGTTAGCCTCTGAGCCATCGAGCAGAGTGGAGAAAGGTGGAACATGGACCTCAGGGGCAATCAGAGAACAGACAACACTAGACATTTTAATTTACTAATATTTACATAAATATAGGTGCAAAAATTTAAATATCAACACGTTTTCCAATAGTTTTCTACAGGACAATTTTCACTAAAGATTTGTTGGAAAAGGGATCCTGTGGTCAAATAAATTTGGCATGTTGTGCATTTTGAAACCTAAAGTTCATTAATATATTAATAATAATATAAAAATAATAATACAGTGAGAAGCTCATTTAACTTTAATTCATCCTGAATTTCCCAAACATATTTAATGGCAGAATATTTTTGTTATGAGTAACAACACTTACTACCCTATGAAACCTTGAGAAATGCTATACTAGCAGGTTTAAGAGTATGATACAGACTTTGCAAGTCATAACTGATAAAAAATTAATAATAATAAAAAGTTTTAAGGTAATAATAGCAAGGAGCCCTCTAGAAATAGAAAAAAGTTTCGTATTAGTCACAGAAGTAAGGCACAGATATCAATTAAGCCAAAGTATAAAGGACAAAACTCCCTCGTAGAAAGACAAAGATTCTAAAACTTAGAAAAGAAAATCCAAAAGAATACTGTCTTCAAGAAATATATTTAAAGCTAAAGAAGCTTAAAAACTAAGTTTTAGAAATCACAGGTAAGGGAGTAATACTCTGAAATATACAAATGTACTTTTCTTCTGAATTTGCCTTTGGCTGGGCACAAAGAGGGTAAGGGAAGGATGAAAATGTCATAGCTGAAATGCAGAAAGAAAGAGATTGACTTAATTAGCATCAATTATAATCCAATTTCTGATATGTGAATCTAGAAATCTAGGCTACATTGATAGGGAAAAGGGTTATGAATTTTTTTAAAACTCAGCTTTTATATAGTAAGAGATAGACCTGGTGGATCAGTTTTCTTTGTGCCTGAGGCCTGTAGTAAAACTATATGACAAAGAAGAAGTGAAAAGCCAAAATCCCGCCTCTTTCAGCTCCCCAAGAATGGTGAGAAAATAAGGGAGCCAGGGGTAGGAGAAATGGGTTGTCAGATATGTTTTCTGACTCCCAGGCTCAGCTTTCAGTTTGGGAAGGTACGTTAGAGAGGTTAAGGAAAATGCCAATTGCAGATCAGCTTGCCCCACTTCCCTTGGGGATGGTGAAAGGTGACCATTCACTGTCTGTTCCCACAACAAGAGGAATGTGACCACATGAAACTAAACTCAGTGGTATGATGTGCTTAGGCTGATAAAGGGTCTTGGTTTAGCTCCACAAGGGTTCCCAGGTTGTGGACAGAAAAAAAGAATTTCCAGCATGCCCTATGGAGAGATGCCAAAGGTAGCTAAGAGTACTGTCGGGGGAGACTGCCAGCATGGGTCTTTGTGCAGTGGCCCTATCCTTGAGGGTTGTGGGGAAGATGGCTCAGGCTGGAGGAAGAATGGGAGTCCTAGCCAGAACACAAGGTTTCTTTAGGCCAATGAGGACTGAGGTAGAACCTAGTCATCGAGAAGAGAAAGCCATTGTTCCCTAGATGCATTGCTTCAGCTCCAGTAGAAGGGCCAGGAGTGGGACCAGTTGAATCTCTCTGTTCACTAGTTCTGGCTGGTGGCCAGTGAGAATCCCTGGGTCACTTGATTCATACTCAATCTTTCCTCTAAAATTACAGGGATAGGAAAGACACACCACTGCCTCCCAAATCAGACAGCATCTTGGAGAGGAATTGGAGGAATACAGAGACCAATTGTTCCAGTTTGCCTGGGACTGAGTGGCTTCCCAGGATACAGGACTTGTAGTGCAAATACCTCTGAGTGAACCAGTGTAAGCTGGTCACGCTGAGGGAATGGCAGAGTTTGGAAAGATTGGATATTACTTTCTCACCCAAGCAGAGATTGATCTACTTAAAGAGACTGTTTAAATCGATGCATTGGAATGATTCATCCAAACTGGGCTAAAATGTAGTCCCTGATCCTTCCCTTCTCCCACAGCTCTTCAGCACTGTGAGATCAGAGCAATTACATACCAATTTTATTACACTTCTGAATGTAATGAGATATATCATGCAAAAGAGAAACCATCATCACAGTAACAAAACCAAATAAACAGTACAACACAAAATGTAGTAGAGCTGCTTCTGTTTAAGTGGAAATAACTGGTGCAGAATTTGCCCTCCCACTCTGAAAAATAGAAAACCAGATAGAGGGTATGAAACAACTGTTTTCAGATATTAGACAACAGAGAGTGCAGGACTGTGATCTCCAGAGCAGGAAAATAAATGAGTGAGTCCTGTGATTCTTGCAGCTTATTAACTGGAGGCAGTTTCCTGGGCACAGCACAGGGAGGGGGAACCAAAACACAAGCAGGAATTCTTGTTGAGTTGAGAAAGCCAGAGATTGACACTCAGGATAAGGCAGCTAAAATTTGTGGGACAGATACTGAAGGAGATGGAGAGAGGGAGGGAGGGAGAAAGAGAGAGAGAGAAAGAGAAAGAGAGAGAGCGAGAGAGAGAGAGAATGCATGAGAGCACACTTCGGAGGTGTGCAGAAAGATCCCCTTACAAAAAGTTTGGAAAACAACTATCAGAAAGAAGTCTGAAAAATTTCCAAGCTCACATAGGACTGGAAATAGATCGCATTCCCACCAGTCAATGGGGAGAGATCTTGTAATAAATGGGCAGTGGGTGTAGAACTCAGAAAGGGTTCTCCCTAGTAGTGGAGCTAAATTAGTCCTAAACTGACAGCTTCAATGGCCTTGTCCTAGCAAAGGTTAAAAGCAAAGCTTTGACAGAATCAAACTGATCTGAAGTGACTTAACTGCATGTCAGAACAAAGCCCACACTAAATGAATACAACACAATCCAGCACCCAATAATGCAAGGTTTGCAATGTCCAGTATTCAATAAAAATATTGGCAGTCGTGGAAAGTAGCAGGGTAATATGACTCATAACAAGAAGAAAAAAATCAAGCAGTAGAAGTTCAGAAATAACAGAAATGCTGGAATTAAAGATCTTAAAGCAGCTATTATAAATCTTATGAATATAGTTAAGGATATTAAGAAAATATGAACGTGATGAGGAAAGAAATGAAAGAACAAAATAGGATTTCTAGAAATGGAAAACATTATACCTAAAATAAAAATTACAGTGAATAGGATTAACAGCATATTGGACATTGCAGTGAACTTGGAAACATAGCAATAGAAACACCTCAAAATAAAAGATTTTTTTTAAAGCCTGAAAAAAGTGAACAGAGCATTGTGGTTTATTTTCTGTTGCTATAGCAAATACCTGAGACTGAGTAATTTGTAAAGAGAAGAACTTTATTTGGTACACGGTCCTGGAGGCTGGGAAATCCAAGGGCCTGGTGGTAGCTTCTGGCAAGGGCTTTTGTACTGTGTCATAACATGGCAGAAGAGCAGAAGAGCATGTGCAAAAGAGGCCACAAGAGTGAGCAGAGCTTGCTCTTATAACATCCTGCCCTCAGAAGGACTCATTCCTGTCATCGCTAATTCACTCTGACAATAACGGCATTAATCTATTAATCTTAAAGGCCCCACCTCTTAATACAGTTATATTGGCAATTAAGTTTTAAACAGGTAAACTTTTGAAGGACACATTCAAATCATAGCATAGAGTATCAGCAATCTGTGGGAGAATATCAAGAAGTTTGACACACACACGATTGGAGTTCCAGAAGTGAGAAAAGAAAGAAGAATTACTAGAGTATTTGAATAAATGTTAACTAAATCTTTTCCAAACTTGATGAAAAGTATAAACTTACAGGTCCAAGAAGCTCAATGAACCCAAAGAGAAACATGAAGAAAACCACATCAGGGTACATTATAAACAAATTACTTAAAACCAGTTATAAAGAGAAAACCCTAAAAGCAACCAGAAGGGGAGAAAACACATTATGTGCAGAAAGACAAAGATAAGGATGAATCATACTTCCTGTTGGAAATAATGCAAGGTCGATGACAGTGGGGCAACATCTTTAAAGTGCTGAAAGACAAAACTGTCAACCTAGAATTCTGTACTCTGCAAAATATCTTTCAAAAATGAAGGCAAAATAAAGGCCTTTTCAGAAAAACAAAAACTAAGAGACTTCACTGCCAAAAGAACTGCGCTATAAGAATTTTAAAGGAAGTTCTTTAGGCAGAAGGAAAATAATATTAGATAGAAATTTGGATCTATACACAAAAATGAAGGAATTAAGAGTGCCATAAAAGACAAATATGAGGGTAAATATAAAAGAAAATGTTTCATTATTTAAAAATCTCTCTGAAAGATAACTGATTGTTTAGAGCAAAATTAATAGAAATATATTTTGGGATATAACATATATAGAAATAAAATGTATGACAACTGTAGTATAAAGGAAAGGAGGGTAGAAATGGAAGTATACTATTGTGAGGCTCTTAAATTATACATAAAGTAGTATATTATTTGAAGATAGACTGTGATAAGTTAAAAATATATACTATAAACTTTGGAGTAAGCACTAAAAAATAAAAGAAAGGGGGACGGCAATGATGAAGATGAAATAGAATCCTGAAAAATAGTCGCTTAATTTAAAAGAAGGCAGGAAAAAGTAACCAAAGCATATGGGACAAAGAGAAAATAAGTAGCAAGATAATAATTTTAAATCCAATTAAATAAAAAAATACATTAAACTTAAATGACCTAAACCGTTCAATTAAAAGGCAGAGATTATAAGACTGGATCATAAAGGGAGACCCAACTGCAGTGTATGCTATACATAAGAAACTCATTTATTTTATTATTATTATTCTTTTGTATATTTTTTTCTTTCCTAGTTTTTTACTTAAAAATATTAAGGGGGTACAGATGTTTTTGTTACATGAATACCTTATATAATGCTTAAGTCGGGGCTTCTAGTGTGCCCATCACCAGAATAGTGTTCATTGTACCCGAACATAAGAAACTCATTTTAAATATAAAGAACAGGTTTTATTTCTGGTGCTTAGTAATAAATGCCGTGAGTGGGCTTGACTTTACAGTTAGACTACATTATTATCATTATTGTCTTCAAGGTCTCTGTAACCAAGTAGAAATTAATTTTAGGGACTATTTGGCTACAAAGAGCTAACTCAGCCAAACTAGCTCCAACTCAGGAGGCTATCTTTTGGGAAGATGCAAAGGTGTTTCATGAAACTGCAAAGCCCCCCTGAGAAATAGTAGGAGCTGGAATGTCAGGAACCAATGCTACTTTCTCTGAATCTCTCAGTTGCTTCATATTCCCTTAGTCCCCACTCCCACCCTCACCTCCAGATTAACTCTATGCTGAGTATCTGCAACACAGGCTGAAACACAGATGGCCAGCACCAGCTTTATCTCACCTGGGGGCAGTTTAAGCACTCAGCATAGACCAACGAAATATCTTTGAATCCCAATTCCTAATTCCTGGGAGAGGGTATCTGATTGGCTTAGCCTGGGCTAGTGTCCAACCCTGTTCTATTTGCTGTGACCAGGACTGGCAGGTGCAAGATCCATTACCACGTGGCTGGGTCTAGATCATGAGGCTTTATGGGGAGGAGGAATGGATAGTTCTCTAAGAAGGAAGTGTAGTGGCGGAAAGGAAACAACTAGTATTTCCAATATAGGCCTTCTACACCTTGGGAGGAGGCGCATCTGGGCTTCCCACTCAAATGAGAGATAATAGCACCAACACCAGAACTTGTCCATACTGAAGAGATGAGGTGCTAAAGATAACTCATACTCTTAGTTTCGGATTTAATTCCTGCTTCTTTCCTCACTCTAAGTCACAGAAGGAGTCTATTTGGGATTATAAACCCATACTTCCTATGGCTGAGTCAGCTAGCTGCTCACAGAAACATTTGTGCTCTTCTTTCCCAGTGTATAATTGTCACCGGGAAGTAGCTGCCCAGCCAGGGCCTACGTGTTCCAGCCTCCCTGAATGTAGATGCAGCCATATGGCTGAGCTTTCCGTAATCAAATGTGAGCAGGCCAGATCAACTAGAGCCTGTCATGTGACTCTCCATGCTCTTCTCCAGTTGGTTGTTGGTTTCTGAGGACTCTGAGGCCCTAACGGGTAGAAGAGCCATGATATGGAAGGAGCCTGAGTCCCCGGAACAACACTGGAGAGAATCTGCTCACCAAAGGCCTCTCTTTAGTGAGCAGAAAAGAGCTTTATTGGACTGTTAAATGAATAGAAATAAACTCTTATTGGGTTAGGCCACTGACATTTTATAATTTGCTTATGGCCACTAATACTTAAAAGTACTTCTAATTCAACAAGGAATAGCTCCAGAGAATTCTTGGAATTCTCTGTGTTTCCACCAAACACCGCTGTAAAATTCACTTGTGTTGAGCTCTATAAACCAAAAGAGTGGCAAATGTTGTATATAGATTGTTCAGCCTGCTGAGGGTTAACTACTCTGATACTTCTGCTTGCAGTAATCACTCAAAAATCGAGAAAGAAGTTGACCTCCATCTTCTCCCTTCATAAGAAAAAATACTGAAAGAGTAATCCCACATAGCAAGGGATAAAAAGGACCATTTTGAAATTTTGCTTGGGGCTTAAAATTCCTAAGTTTGTTACTGAGTCATAAATTTGCTATCTAATAAATAAGCCGAGGGAGGCAAAAGATGGTCAAAAATAATTTCTCTGTGTTATAGAAACTGTTAATTCTCCTGTGCAGATATGCAAGGTTGAAGAATAGAGGGGATATATTGTGATTCATATGCTCATAAGTGAGGATCTGAAAACTACAAACTTATATTGGTAAAAGGCAGTTTGCAAACCATAGGAAGGAAGAGAACAGCTTACCACAGAATTTTTGGGTAATTTCACAGGCTGCTGATCAATTTCAAAGATCTCTACCATATCATAGGTAAAAAATGGCCTGGAAAGAGATGAGGGGCAGGACCTTAATAGTGAGGAGAGAAGAATTCAACGGCTTTACTCTCTGTGCCACCCAAGGGGCTTTAGTAGTTTCAGATCGTGCCCAATTTACAAATGATTTACATTTCAAGGTACACTTCGTTTATTCACTCTTTCTTCCACTTAATAAATGCTTATAGTGCCTTATGTACCAGCAAGGTTATAGCTTTGGAGATACAGTGATAAATAAGATAAAGATCTTGCTTGTGAGCACAAGCATACTACTATGGGTATATAAACAAATAATGGTTATACAAAAGAAATCCTGCAACAAAAGTATAAAAGTCAGTTGTTTGCAACAAAGAACACATTTTTACAATAAATAATGTTATTTAAAATGGCCGAAATATAAAACCAACCAACCAAAGTGTTTAACTCATAATGTAGTTAGAACACAATTTAAAAAAAGGATAAGTTCAGTTACATCTTACTGTCTTTCATCTTACTTATTTCCACAAAAGATTAAGATGGATAGGCAATCTGAGCATGACTTACCTATTATTATTCTACATTAAATCCAGTCATGCACCGCATAACGACATTTCAGTCAATGATGGACCACATATATGACGATGGTCCCCTAAGATTATAATGGAGCTGAGAAATTTCTGTCACCTAGCGATGGATGTTGTAGCCATGGTAACATCGTAGCACTCATGTGTTTGTGGTGATGCTGATGTAAACAAACCTACTGCACTGCCAGTCATATAGAGGTACAGCACGTAAAATTATGTACCATACATAATACTTCATAATGATAATAAACAACTATGTTGATGGTTTATGTGTTTACTTTTGATCATTATTTTAGAGTGTATTTTACTTATATAAAAAAAGTTAACTTTACAGCCTCAGGCAGGTCTTTCAGGAGATATTCCAGAAGGCATTGTTATCAGAGGAGATGACAGGTCCATGTGAGTTTTTGCTCCTGAACACCTTCCACTGGGACAAGATGTGAAGGTAGAAAACAGTGATATTAATGATCCTGACCCTGCGTAGGTCTAGGCTAATGTTTATGCCTGTGTCTTAGTTTTTAACAAAAAATTGAAAAAAATTTAAAAATAGAAAAAAGCTTATAGAATAAAAATATAAACAAAAATATTTTGTATAGCTGTACCATGTGTTTGCATTTTAAGCTAAGTGTTATTACAAGAGTCAAAAAATTATAAAGTTTATAAAGTAAAAAATTACAGTAAGCTAAGTTTAATTTGTTATTGAAGAAAGAAAATATTTTTAAATAAATTTAGTGTAGCCTAAGTGTGTGTGTTTATAAAGTCTATAGGAGTGTACAGTAACGTCCTAGGCCTTCGCATTCTCTCACCACTCACTCATTGACTTACCCAGAGCAACTTCCAGTTCTGCAAGCTCCATTCTTAGTAAGCGCCCTATACAGGTGTACCATTTTTTTCTTCTAAACTATATTTTTACTGTACCTTTTCTATGTTCAGATATGTTTAGATACAGTAATACTTACCTTTGTGTTCCAAATGCCTACAGTACTCAGTACAGTAACATGCTGTAAAGTTTGTAGCCCAGGAGCAACAGGCTCTACCAAACAGCTTAGGTGTGTAGTAGGCTACACCACCTAGGTTTGCATAAGTATACTGTTTGATGTCTGTACAATGACAAAATCTCTTAATGGTGCATTTTCTCAAAGTGTATCCCTGTTGTTATGTGATGCATGACTGCAAAATCAAATCTTTATGCATCAGTTGTTTCTCCAGCACTTCCACATTGGGTGATTCTGTTATATTAATGAACTACCCAAATTCTTTATTTTCTAGGCAACAACAAGCCTGTAGGAAGCTTTTACCATCTCTAGGTCTGAAGGGGTGAATTAGTCAGGGTTCTTCAGAGAAACAGAGCCAATAGGAGAGCTATCTGTCTATCTATATTCATCCATCCATCCATCCATCCATCCATCATCCATCTATCCATCCATCCATCTATGTATCCATCCATCCATCATCTATCCATCCATCCATCATCTGTCCATCCATCCATCTATTTATCTGTCATCTAGCTGTCTATCTGTCAAGAAAGATTTACTATAAGAAATTGGTTCGTGTGATTATGGAGGCTGAGAAATCCCAAAATCTGCAGTTGGCAAGCTGGAGCCCCAAGAGAACCAGTGGTATAAGTTCCACTCCAAGTCTGAGTCCAAAGGCAGAAGGTGGATGTCCCAGCTCAACCTGTCAGATGGAAGAGTTCCTTCTTACTTAATCTTTTTGTTCTATTTATGTTATCAATCGATTCAATAAGGTCCACCTACTTTGAAGAGAGCAATCTGTTTTACTTAGGTCTACCAATTCAAATGTTAATCTCATCCAGAAACATCCTCACAGACACACCCACCATAATGTTTGACCAAATGTCTAGGCATCATGTGGCCCAGCCAAGTTGACTTATAAAATTAACCATCACAAGGGGCAAAGGATGAATGATTTATCACAGCCTTATGCGAGCCAAACAATGGGTCTGGAGACAAGACCTCAGAGCCGAGAGGTATGCAGCTGCTGTCAGGACAGCTGCCAGGCAGGGAGGAAGAGGGGTGAATAAACACTCTGTCCTTTCTCTCTGCATTCCTGTCCCCCATCTTCTGCCACTGCCTCCCATTGGCCCAACCCAACTGGAAACCAGTGGACCATGGAACCGAGTAATGCAATTAGTGAGATGGAGAGGGGTCAACCTCCTGGGGCTCAGAGCAGGCAGATAAAAGGGAGTAAGGGGCAAATGAAGATAACCTACCATAGCAACTTTGGAGCTTTTCTAGAAATACTTAGCAAAGAGAAACCTGGGGAAAAGACTGTTACTCATGGCCAGTGGTGATCTAGAGTCATTTTAGTCTCAACTTTAAACAACATTAAACATTAAACAAAAGGGAAACCTATTTTATACCCCATATATAATATTTGGGGCATACCAATTGCATATGAATGCATTTATTAGAGATCTGTAGTTCTGAGACTATACTTGTGTGTATATATCTTATCTCCTCTTTGAGTTTGTAAGCTATTGTAAAGATTGTCTTAGAGTGCCTTGAATATGGTAGATGTTCCATAAATATTTGCTGGAGCACAATTTCAACCTCTTTTCTTTGAACCTGATAGGAACTGATGAAATGCAATGTAAAGAAACCAGAAAGGTCTCACAAGTGTCATATGGAATTAGCCAAGGAAATTTTTAGCACAGCAGGGAGAGAGGAAACTAAATTGCTTAGCCTAAGACTTCATAGAGCTAACTCATTCCACAAATGTGCCAAACACTGTGTTAGGCTTTTAAGATACAAAAATGATGTTTTAAAGGAAGAAATCCATTAAACACACAAACCACCCACGAACCACTCAGTTTTTATGCATGCAACGAGACAATTGCTGCACAGCTCTTTGGAGCAGCCTTACAGAGGTCTGATTCAGTTAAACCAATGAAATGAGTGGCTATAATCCATTTATTTTAGATGTGCAGGAACATCTTTCATTTTGCTGTCCACAGCTTTATTGCAGGTTTATTCCTTGCCAGAACCTGGGTTTTCTGTAACACAAACACAGTGCTGCAGATGGTGACCACAGAAATTCAATAAAGCTATGTGCTGTTTCTCAAAGCTACTCCCAAGACTGGGGCCCAGTGATGAAGGGTCCTTGAAACTGAAGAGTCCAGGTAAGAATAGTAGTCACAGAACAGTTATGCTTTCTTTAGCAATGTCAAATGTCAGCTGATCCCATGGGGGAACATCTTTTAAATCTGCAAACAAGGCAGTGTCCCCATCCACCCAGTGATTTCAGCTAGCTTTCCCTTCTGGACCCTAAGACATGAAAAGCCACTATTTACTTGAGTGGGTTTTCTCAGAGCAAAACAGCCCTGTCTTTCAACTTCTTTTTCTAGAACCTTGTCTTGCTTCCAATAATACTGGGAAAAGTGGATCGGAGTCTCCTGCTGTTTGTGTCAAATAGCAATTCTTTTATGTTTCTCTGTTATAAATGCTGCTCAGACGTTTTGAGTCAAAACTGTAAAATATCCCTTCTTGCGTTCCCATTATCCATTCTGTAACTAGATTTAAGACTTGTGAATAATCCCATATATGACCTTGGTTAGAAGATTCTTTTTTTAACCAGGACAAAAACCAATTGCGTGATTTCTTCATGTAGATTGTATCAGTAGTTGAACATCCTACACTTTTTTAAGAGCACTATTATTTGATCTCAAAATATTCTGTAATAGGATGGAATGTATTTTCTCCAGAATTTGACTTTCTATTCTATCTCATTATATCTATCATGGGCTCTGAGACATATATTAGAATCACTGAACTAATGTCAATCAAAGTTTTATCTTGAATAGTCGATCTGAATGGAAAATTTGTTCTCTTAATATGATCCTAGTAATATTTTTTAATTAACTTGCTAATATTTTCATTAGTTGAACTTCTGGTTTAGAAATGAGAATAATACTAATGACAGCTCCTCCTTCTCTACTTTTAGATTTGTTGACTGAAATTAATGTAGCTTTTATTTTGTAGATACTTCTTTATAAATTTATAGATTATAAGCTTTTTGAATTTAGGGACTTCTTTATATTTAGTTTTTTCCCCCCCAACCAGCCCTCAATACAATAACTTACATATAATAAATACTCCACAGTGTTTGTGGAATTGAATCGAGAAGATTTTTTAAAAACAATAATGTGCAATAATAGGATTAAAATATCCAACTAAAGGTTTGGAAGGGAAATTTGAGGAAATCTCTCAGAAAGTTTATAAAAGAACATAGATATGGAAAATAAAAGAGAAAAGAAAATTAGAGTGTCTAAATAGATAAATGAAAGTTTTATTGTAATAAGAGAGAAAAATAGAAAAATGAAAGGGGTGATGATGTTGTCACATAAATGACACGAGAAAAAATTTCCAGAAATGAAGAACATGTACTTGTAGATTGAAAGGGTCTATTGAGGGCTAAAACGAATGAAGAAAAGACTCACGTCAAATCAAATAATTGTAAAATTTGAGAATCTGAAATAAGGAATAAGCATAAAGCCTTCTGAGGAAAAGGGAAGATCAAAGACCAATGATTAGCAATTATGTGGAGCTGGGTTTTTGAATGGCAAAATTGGAAGCCATAAAACAACAAAATGATACTTTGAAAATTTTGAAGAAAAATTAGTCCAACCTATAATTTGACATAACGAAGCTATTATTAATCAAGTATCAGAAGAACATAAAGACATTTGGGAACACACGAGTTCTCAGAATCAACTTTTCCCATATTCTTTCTCATGAAGCTACAAGCGGATGCCTTTCATTTTAGCGATATAGTAAAGCAATAAAGGGGAAGACAATAAATCCAGGAAACAGAGATCAACACAAGGTCAAAGGGACTTTACAGTGTTAGGAAAAAGAGAAGGCTCAGGATGGAAGCTACATAGCAGGCCCAGAGGCCCCGTGTTCAGATTAAATTAGGAGGTTAGAGGGTTCCAAGGGAGACTTTTTTTTTTGAGACAGAGTCTCACTCTGTTGCCTTGACTAATTTTTTCTATTTTTAGTAGAGACGGGATCTCGTTCTGCTCAAGCTGGTCTCAAACTCCTGACCTCAAACAATCTTCTCACTGTGGCCTCCCAGAGTGCTAGGATTACAGGTGTGAGCCACCATGCCTGGCTTCCAAGACAGATATTAATGAGGAAAATATAGGGCAGATACAATTTCTTATGGTTTGCTCATGCTAAGGTGATTTATTTCACATCTCTCTAGGAGCGCTTATGGGAAAAAGTCATGGTATATAAAAAAGTACACTAAAACAAGGCAACTGTAAATTCTAGAAAAACAAAAAGTTGTTCAAGACAGTATATATATACTTATATTTTATATCTCAGGTTGAACAGTGTTAAACATAATCATAATAACGATATTGGGAAGATGAAGGAAAAAGTATTATGTGTATGTGTATATAAAGGAGAGGGTGTAAGAGGGCAAAATTTTCATCTCCATGACAGAAAGAAAATAATTAATAGTTAAATTTAAAATTATAAATAGTAGTATAAGCCTATTATTTTAAAATATTGTGGTAAATATAAAAAGGAACAGCTAAAAGAGTTGTGGAGCTGAGGATAAAATAAAAATTACATTTGAAATTACATTATGATTCTCCAAAATTTATGCAACTATATTCATGTATATTTTGTTTGAATGAGTTGTTAAATTACAAAACCCTTAATAACAGAAATATTTGAAACTGGTGTCTTAATTTTAATCACTAATATGCCTCAAAATGTATTAGTTGTTCTTTATTATTTTTCTTATTTATTTTCCAAAGTAATTGAGAAAGTTTAAATATTAAAAAATACATAAAACGTTACTTTAAAAATGTATAAAGCATATTAAAAGCCATTTCAAAATACAAAACAGCTAAGTAAGACACAGAAGCTAAGTTAGGGCTATAATTGAATATCAAATTGTGCTCCCAGCTACCCACAGAAAGTAAAAATTTTGAACCTGAGAAAAAGAAACATGCGAATTAGGATGGGAAGATAAATTTTTCCTAGCATTGAAGTCTTGGGAGTATTTAAGGTATAGATCACTATAAAAGGAACATTGATCTTCCATTTTTCACATGTACTCAGGAACCCACATCAGTCCTCCATCAGTTTTTCTTAAATGCTTCCTTGTCATCCCATCTACATTGTCATTGCCTTTGTCCAGGTTCTTATAATCCTTCGTTTAGACTCATGTGATGGTCTCCTAATCGGATTTCATTTATTCATTCAGAAAATATTTAAAGACATTGAAGAACTAACAAGAGATGAGAACGTTTCAGACAAAATACAGAAGAAGGCAAGAACCCAGAGATATAGAGAAATAAGCCTAGTAGTCAAAGATAACTTTAGCTCTGAAGGTTGTGGCTAATCTGCAAGAAATGGTCATGAACTTTTTGTGGAAGCCTCACCCACACATATAAACATAAAATGAATAAACACAGCAACAATAACACATGTGTCGGGAGGTGGGGTGGGCATGGTGGCTCACGCCTGTGATCCTAACACTCTGGGAGGCCGAGGCAGGGGGATCACTCCAGCTCAAGAGTTCAAGACCAGCCTGAGCAAGAGCATGACCCTGTCTCTACAAAAAAATAGAAAAATTAACCAGGCATGGTGGCGTACACCTATAGTCCTAGCCACTAGGGAGGCTGAGGCAGGAGGATCACTTGAGCGCAGGAGTCTGAGGTCGTAGTGAGCTATGATGATGCCACTGCACCATAGCCCAGGCGACAGAGTGAGTCTCTGTTACAAAAAAAAAAAAAAAAAAGGAGTAAATCAGTCCAAAAAGCAGTAACTCTCCTAAACTATTGATGGGACATAGTTTGGCAATATCTAGTAAACCACTTCAGTGCAAACATTTTGGAAAGCAGTTTGACAATATCTATTAAATTGAAGATACTCTCTATGAACAAGGAATTCACTTCTAGGTTTAATACCCTAGAAAAATTTGTGAAAACTGTGCCTTAGGATATTGTACAATACCATTCATAATCCTGTTGTTCTCATTGTCCCACACCGAAAGCAACCTAAATGACTATCAAAAGTAGAACAGATGAACTACAGTATGTTTGTACAATAAAATCCTATATACAATTGAAAAGCAACAAGCTGAGACTATACAGAGAAGTATGTACCAGTCTTAAAAACACAATGTTGAATTAAAAAAACAAAACACCAAGGAATCATATAGTGAGATTCCATTTACACAAGTTCAAAACTAAACACAAGTATATTATGTTACTTAGAGATGCATTTATGGATGGTAAAAATTGTAAAAAAAAAAAAAAAAAAAAGCAAGTGATTATCTTAAAATTATGATAATTGCTACTTCTGGGGTAAGAGAGGGAACATGACCAGGAAGAGGCGTGTGCTGGGCTTCTGGGGTATGACAATGTTCTATTTCTTGATCTGGGTGATAGTTCGATTAGTGTTCCCTTTAAAACTATTCATTATACTACCTAATCATGAATAGTCATCTGCTTTTTGTATTCATGTTCTATTTCTCAATCACACAAGAAAAGCCCTTGCAGTTCTCAAAATAGGGTGTATTTCTCTTGCCTACATTCTTCTCTTCACTTAAGCGTCAAATACCTAATTTTTCTTTAAGATTCTGATGAATTTCCCATTCTCAGTGACCCTTTCCTCTTCACTTCCAGATAGCATTTGGCATTGCATCTTTTGCTACCCAAATCTTTTGGTAAATGTCTCTGCTGTAACATTTACCACAGTGTATTGTTATTATGTGTTTACATGTTGGACTGTGTGTGCACATGCCCATACTCAGACCTATGCTGTCTAATATTGTATACAGTGGCTAGAAACACTAGCTACATGTGCTCCTGAGCACTTGAAATGTACTAGTCTGCATTGAGATGGGCTGTAAGTCTAAAATACGCACTGGATTTTGAAGACTTAGTCCAAAAGAAGATCTCAAATATCTCAATACTGTGTTTTTTGTAGGTATTTAATGTTAATGATAATATTTTTGATATATTAGGTTAAGTAGAATATATAATTAAAATCAATTTCACTTGTTGCACTTGCTTTGCATTAAATGTGGCTACTAGAAAATTTGAAATTACATATGCGTCTTGCATTATATTTTTATTGGTTCCTTGTTCCTTGAGTGCAGAGGCCACATTTTACCTATTTCTTTATGTTTCACATTGTGCCTACCATATTTTGGGTGATAAAAAGTATTTGTTTCATGAAATAATGAGCAAGACAATGTTTATTTTGGTCAGAACTCGATCTCACTGCTTATAACAGAAAAATCCCCAAATAACAGTATTTTGAGTAATTTGGAAGTTTATTTATTTCTCATAAGAAAAGAAGTTCAGAGATAGGCAATGGAGGACCATAGGGTGGCTACATAAATTTATGATGGCCATAGGCTCTTTCCAGCTTTCTGCACCCCCATCTCTGATTTTCAGATATCATCATTAGATGTAGAATTACAAATAATGCCAAAATAAACTACGAGTAAATATGTATTTACCTCCATGATAATACATCTTAGTGCGAGACCTGCTGTGGAAGGTCATAGAAAAGCATCTGGATATGTTGTTTTTGAAATATTTACATTTAAGAAGGAAACATTCTAACTTAGCTAAAGAAATGTGTAGTTAACATATCTTGTAGTTTCTCCTTCAAATATCAGATGTTTCAAGTAAGCTTTTGCCAATGGCTGGATCAGAGGCAGGCCTGAAATCTCCAAGGAGTGCCTGAAGAGCCTATGTTTTGTGTTGTTGATTAAAGAGAGAGCCATATGCTTTCAATAACAGGTGTGCAGGTGGCAAAGCCGACATTCTGTTGTGCAAATTTAGTATCCTGACTTGTATGCTAGCCCAGATGGGGGCTATCCTATTTGTGCACAGCAGGGTAGGTTTAAGAGAGAAACTAATGTCTTTCAACCCAGTTTAAAATATCCATTTCAAGAACGGAAAAAAACGGAGATAGCAGGGTATCTGTGCAAAGCCAGATTTTATTCAAAAAGGAGCTTTGAATCAATTCAAGCACTTGAAGAAGAATTTGGTTGAAAACCTTGCCCAAAGAGTAAATGAAAGTTTTGGATTGGAAAAGGGCAGGTGGAACAATTTGGCAGTGTCAACCATAAAATAACCTAAGCATAACCTGGGTAGAGGAATGATTTTTTAGAAGGGTAGACCCAAATGAGTAAGCTATAAAATATATTCCAAGCTTCTGAATACGTCAATCTGAGGCTAAAAGTTTTGTCTATTTTAACTTTAGAAACGATCTATGGCGATTACCATAGTTTTTGTTTAGTTAATGAGCATTAGCCAGATAGCAAATTCCACTCGTACTATAATTTGGATGTGTGATATAAATTAAACTCTTCTCGTTTTGTTTTGTTTTGTTTCCTAATTTTTCCCCACGGTTTCACCTGTTCTATCACCATGCCATAAAGCTTTTGGCTTGGTCTGAGAGGGTAAAATCAATGTCTTCTCTCCACTTAGAGGAACTCTGTGAGCTAGGTCTTTCAAGCTTGGCCACTGATATGGTAAATGGCAAGATAAAGAATTAGGGAAATATTCCCTGCAGATTATAGCTCGAATTGCTTGGTTTATACTTGGCTGCATAATCCCTTTGAATGTCAGAGGCCGAATAGACTTCAGTGTTTCTCTTTGAATTTCATTTATGATAAACTATTTCTTTAGGTAGATGGATTGCTACTGATGGGAGGTGAAGGTCATTTATTTGGTAAGGCAAGTGAGGAAATTGCATTGAACTTCTTAGAAACATGACCACCATTTCAGCAAATCTGTCAGAGGGCTATATTTACCTTCTTGATTGCAGCAGTTTTATTGTTGGCACAATCTTGTCTTGCAGACTAGAAGTCTTCTGAGAGCAGAGATCATGTTTGTTGTTTCCCACTGTACACCAAGCTCCTAGGATACTACTGTAAGGACTCAGTAACCAACTAAATATTTTTTGAATGAATGAATAAACCATGAAAAATCTGGAATCTATACCCAGATGGAACAGATTAACCCAGAGATGAGTCACATTTATGTAAGTCGAAGAAACTGTGTCTTTCATAATGTTGAGAAGAAAGCTGATGTGGACCATTGAAAGAAAGAATAGTAAACCAATGAGTCTTTAATTTGGGGCAGATGCATAAAGTTCCAGGTTAAATGTGGGGTGGATTGTACATTTTTCTTTTGAGACAGAGTCTTCCTCTGTTGCCCAGGCTAGAGTGCTGTGGCATCAACATAGCTCACAGTAACCTCAGACTCCTGGGCTCAAGTGATCCTTCTGCCTCAGTCTCCTGAGCATCTGGGACCAGAGGCATGTGCCACTGTGCCCAGCTATGGATCATACTTTTAAAGTGTTCTGAATGAACTATACCTGAACTGGAAATTAAGGCAAATAATTTCGCAAAAATTGGAAGCTACCAATAAAATGATATAGAATTTAATAGACACACACACACATATACACACACACACACGCATGCATGCGCAAGCACAAGCAAAACTGGGGAAATCACAATAAGACCAGTGAATTGTATCAAAGTCAATATCCTGGTGGTGACATTGTACTACAGTTTTGCAAAATGTTACCAGTGGGAGAAATTGGGCAAAATATACAAGGACTCTCTATACTCTATGTCATTTCTTACAACCGCATGTGAACCTACAATTATCTCAATAAAATTCCAATAAAAGCAAAAAATATATATATAAAGAGAGAAAATTTGTGACAGTACTCATCAAAACTGTCAAGGTCACCTGGTCACCCAAATGGGGACCACTCAACTAAGATGGAGCTAACGTAATTCTGACCATACTTCTGGGAACTTTCTCAGCTTTATATGATAGAGCAGATGCTTTAAGATGAATGTTTTTTCCAGAGTCAAAACTGGGAACCATAAAGTGTTAAAAGATCTTGGGAGATTAAAAGTCAAGAGAAAGAACTTGCAAAGTTGACAAGGCTGATATTTCTGTTACCCTTTTTGCTCAAGCTGCACTAGAAGCAGTCTCATCTCCACATCCATTTATTGCTGGCCCTGACAGTTAAACTTTATGCTTACTCTTGAGCTCTATATAATCCAGTTTTGTAAAAGGATGTTTTTCCTTTTAACCTTGCCAGTTTTTTTTTCCTTTTCCTTTTCCTTATTAAAATCTTTAGTAAACTAAAATATAGGATGATCTGCTTATCCAAAGAGGACAGTCAAGGTGGATTTCAGCTTATCTGCAACTTTGGGTGAGTTTGATTGAGGTAGATATCTTGAGAACATGCTTTAAATCTTTTGATCATCTCGTGTTACATTATGGGCTTTCTTATCTCATAATCCTACATATCTGGTTTTGTGTATGACCAAATTCATTCGTTTTTAGAATGTCATTTTGTTGCAATAACAATGCTATATGTAACAGATGAAAATTCCTTTGATTTAATTACATAACAAAATCAATGTTTGCATTTGTCCATGTCGTATTTTAAGGTTGCCCACATGTATATTTAACTTTTATATATTTGCAGCAATAGTATAGCTATTATTTTGTTTTTTATTTCATTGTAAATATTTATTGGATACAGTGTGATATTCTAATATGTGTCTATATTGTAGAATGATTAAATCATAGCCATGCTTTTTATTTTTTCTTTATTTATTTTTTTTGAGACAGAGTCTCACTCTGTTGCCCCAGCTAGAGTGCCGTGGCGTCAGCCTAGCTCACAGCAACCTCAAACTCCTGGGCTCAAGCGATCCTCCTGCCTCAGCCTCCCGGGTAGCTGGGACCACAGACACATGCCACCATGCCCGGCTAATTTTTTCTATTTTTAGTTGTTTGGCTAATTTCTTTCTATTTTTAGTAGAGACTTGGTCTCACTATTGCTCAGGCTGGTCTTGAACTCCTGAGCTCAAGCAATCCTCCTGCCTCAGCCTCCCAGAGTGCTAGGATTATAGGCAAGAGCCACTGCGCCTGGCCACAGCCATACTTTTTCAATCTACATTTTTACTTAGCGTTATACCATGAATATTTTTTCATTTTTGTTCCACATATTCATTCATCGAATTAACATTTGAAAATCATTAGTAAGTGCCTGACATTGTGGTCAGGGTAGGCTTAAGGGGAGAACTAATGTCTTTCAATCCAGTTTAAAATATCCATTTCGAGAATGGAAAAAAACTAAAAGTAAAGATTACTTAATGGTAATATTGATTAGAGATGTAAGCAAAGTTCATAATAAACATACCCAAAATACCATCAAAAAGTCATCATGCTATTTGTTTAGTCCTTATTTATTTACTTTAGAATAATTTTTTTTTTTTTTTTTTTTTTTTTGAGGCAGAGTCTCATTCTGTTGCCCAGGTTAGAGTGCAGTGATATGATCATAGCTCACTACAGCCTCGAACTCCTGGGCTCAAGAGATCTTCCTGTCTCAGCTTCCTGAGTAGCTAGGACTATAGACACATGCCACCATGCCTGGCTAACTTTTTACAATTTATTTTGTAGAGGCAGGGGCTCGCTATATTGCCCAGGTTGTTCCTGAACTTCTGGGCTCAAGGAATCCTCCCACCTCGGCCTCCCAAAGTGCTGGGCTTACACTGCACCTGGCTTCAGTTCATCTTTATCAATTCATGCAAAGACAACTATGGTAACCTGACCAATAGGGATAAATCTTCACTATTCTTATTTTGTGTGGATGAAATTTTAACAGAACCATTGCCAAACCTGTCATTCAATTTTCCTACAAGTGTTCAGTAAGCTAACATATGCTGAAAACTGTCAAAGTGATTCCAAACATTAAAGGAATCTGTGTGCCTATTAGTAGGCAGGAGTTATGTATGATGATACAGCAGGCTGATCCCATCAGGAAGCTGGACAAGAATTAGGAGGAGTACCTTCTTGCTGTCTGAGTGAAATGTGTCATGTTCACCTGATATCCCACACGCTGGCCCTCTAACGATGACAAAAATCAACATAGCTGGCGCCTTCGTGCCCACTAAAATTCCACTGCCTTGAAGCTTGAGAAGAGCTTCAGAGAAACCGGAGATTCGGAAAAAGAAAAATTTTCTGAAACATCGAGCGTTCTGTAAATGGGTGATGTTAAAGTCTAAGAGAAACATCATAAAGTCAGAATGTCTGTCTTTGCTCTCTCACATTGCCTCATTTAAGGAAAAGATTAGTTGTCACCGGAAGACACATCCCTAGATACTCTCAGTGTCAGAAAAAAGGCAACCTTTCTCTGAGGACTTGACCTTAAATGACTCCATCGTCTCTGACCCATAGTTGGCAGGGGCAAGCATGGCCATGAAAGGGAAGATTGGGGACTACCCATCCAGTTGAGGGAGGAGGGGCTTGCAAAGCAGCAGGAGGTGACACAGAACAAGTCACTGTTCTGTGACTGCTGAGAAAGAGATTGGCTGAGGGTTAGGGTGAGGCTTCCTGGGGGGAATGAGCAGATGAACAATTTGCCTCGCAATTTCTGCCAATGAAAACCTTATCACGCAAGATTCCACCTCATGAGGAGAATCTCGGTTAAGGCCTTGACCCTTTTATTTGATTCTCTGTTGGCTGTGTGACAGCCTTTCGCTCATCCTTAGGAGGACACATTGAATATGTTAACCTCTTTCTCACCTGGCTCCTTGATTCAGTTTTCTTTCTTGGGAGGTTAGCTTAGCATTATTTGCATATGAATTCTGCAGTCCTTGGAGGGCTGTAGAAACAAAGTTAGGTGTTTTTTTGTAAAGAAGGGCACCCCCAGGAAGCCTTGGCTACCTCTGTCTGAGAGATGCTGTGGGGGCTGGCTACAGTCCTAGCTGATTTCTTGCTTTACATGGTGAGAAAAGAGGGTAGAGAAATTTACATACATTGACTTTGGAAGTCTGGATTTTGGGCGAAGGGATTCAATTTACTCAGGTTTTTGTCCTAAAGGTTGGCAGTTGTGACAGGGATTCTAGCAGTACTGTGAGCTCTCCTCTATTGTTTCTCTGAGACTGAGGACCACATATTTGTTTCTAAAATAAAATGTGTGAAATGCTCATACTGACGAGTGCTTTCTGAGTGGGAATTCTCAGATACTTCTTTCTCAATCCATGCCATGGCTTACTGGGAAGCATGACTGATGCCAGCAAAGTCCATACATAAGGCACTTTGAGTTTTAATGTCTACTTTCTTCAGATAAGGGCTGATACTGCTAAGGTATAAAAGCAATGTTTTTCCAAAAGCTGGGCTCTTGTTCTTCTTGTGGGTTTGTTTTTTTTTTTTTTTTTTTGGCCTATAATTTTTCTTGCCAGGAGCTCTGATCTTAGATGTAGCAGTATTAGCCTACCGCAGGGGACTATGTTTACAATCAGGGGTATCTTTTAGCTCTGCTCTGAATGACTTGATTGTTTGGAGCTGCCACAGCAACCCAGCAAGTTCTATATTCACTAACACAGCAAAGAGCTGATAACCAATGGGCCTGCCAATACTGTGAGCAAGTTCTGTTTGATTTATAACCAATAATCGATCAAATGAACAAACAACCTATAAAGGAAAAGTTTAAGCTGCAAGCTGAAGGCTTTGGCTGAGGTTTCCAGGGAAGATTTCCAAGGGGCCTACTGATTCAGCTGATGGATCTGTTAAATGCTAGAATGCAACGAACCTGCAAGGTAAAGGTGAGTCACAGCCTGGAGCGCGGTGGAGGCATGGGCAGCTGATTCAGCTAATCTCTGTGTCAGGCCAGCTGCATTCAAAATTTGGATCAAGCAAACAGGCATTTTTTTCTCTCTTTTCACTGAAACCCTCATTCCCTTCCCCCCTCTACTCCACAGGACCACGAAGTGCTTTATTTTGATTTGCTTTATAGACACAAGGTTATGAAGTGAGCATTTATTGATCTTCCTTCCAACAAAACATGTTTCATTTTCGTTAAATAATATGTCTAAAATCTGTTATGTCCCAAGGAATAAATTTGTTTTTAAATTTATTACATCTTTACAATATGCTAAACATGCAGTTAAGAATGAGGTCAACTTCTTAAGCTCCATTAGAGAATGCATAAATGGTTTGGATCAAGCTAGAAGTCAAATTCAGACATGAAAAAAAAAATTCAGAAAATCCATGCTTGGATTCTTAAACCTTCATGGAGCTGAAATGGTTATTTTTCATATTCTTTCTGATTATAAGAGTATTATGTCTTTATTGTAGATAATTTAGAAAAGGATAAAGAAGAAAGTAAAACTCTGAACCATTTACAGTAGCACCAAAAAGAATAAAATACTTAGGAATAAATTTAACTAAAGAAATATAAGACTTAGGTACTGAAAACTGGAAAACATTGTTGAAAGAAATTAAAGGAGATCTAACTAAATGAACAAACACCCCATGTTTAAAGATCAGAAGACTTAGCATTATTAAGATAATGATACTTCCCGAATTGATTTACAAGTTCAATTCAATCAGTATCACAATACCAGCTGCCCCTTTTGGGGCAGAAACTGATAAGCTGGCCCTAAAATTCATATGGAAATCCAAAGGACCCAGAATGGCCAAAACAATCTTGAGAAATAAGAACAAGGACTCCTATTTCCTGATTTCGAAACTTACTACAAAGCTACAATAATCGAAACAGTGAAGTACTGGTATAAGGCTGGACATACAGATCAATGGAATAGAATTAAGAGTACAGAATTAACCTTTTACATTTATGATCAACTAATTTTTGACAAGGGCACCAATAGCATTCCATGGGGAAAAGTCTTTTCAACAAAGGTGCTTACACAACTGGATAACCATACGAAAAAATTAGGTTGGACCCCTACTTCAAACAATATATAGAAATTAACTCAAAATGGATCATACATCTAAATTTAAGAGCTAAAAGTATAAAATTCTTTGAAGAAAACATAGGCATAAATCTTTGTGACCTTACATTAGATAATACATTCTTAGATCTTATACTGAAACTACAAGCAACAAAAGAAAATATAATTGGACTTAATATTTAAAACCTTTTGCACTTCAAAGGACATTATCAAGAAAGTAAAAAGACAACTCACAAAATGGGAGAGGATATTTGCAAATCATATATCTGATAAGAGATGTCAATCTAGAATACATAAAGAATTCTTACTGTTCAATAATAAAAAGACAACCCCATTGAAAAATAAGCAAAGGTTCTGATTAGACATTTATCCTAAGATTTACAAATGGCTAAAATACACATGAAGAGAAGCTCATTAGTTGGGAAATGTAAATCAAAATCACAATGAGATGCCACTCCATATCCACTAGGAGGGCTAAAATTAAAATGACAGACGATAACAGACTGGGAGAGGGTGTGAAGACATCGGAATTCTAATACACTGCAGGTAGAATTGTAAAATGGTACAGGAGCTTTGGAAAGCAGTTTGGCAGCTCCTTAAACTCCTTAAACTTAACAGTTCCTTAAAATTAACGTAGTTATTATATGATTCAGCAATTCCACTCCTGGGTATATACCCCCCAAACATACGAAAACATATGTCTACATAAAAACTTGTACACAAATGTTCATAACAGGATTACTTGTAATAGTCAAAAAGTAGAATAGGAAAAATGTCCATCAACTGGTGAATGAATGAACAAGATGTGGTATATCAAGTAGTGGAACATTATTCTACAACAAAAAGAATTGAAATACAATGTAGATGAACCTTGAAAGCATTATGCTGCATGAATGTAGCCAGGCGCAAAAGGTCATGTATTGAATGATTCCATCTATATGAAATTTCCAGAATAGGGAAATTCCTAGAGACAAAAACTAGATTAGCTATTGCCAGGAGCTAGGAATAGGGAACAATGAGGAAATGTCTGATAATGGGTACAGAGTTTGTTTTTGTGGTGATGAAAATAAGATATTGTTGAGGGTGTACAACTCTGTAAATACACTGAAAAACACCGAATTTTATATTTTAAAAAGATGAATTTTTTAGTATGTGAATTATAGCTCAATAAAGTTATTATTTAAAAAAACAAAGGAGTTCATTATCACTTTAAAATAAAGGTGGCACTTGTAAAAAAAATAAAACCATAACTCAATCTGAGACCATATGACATAGAACTAACTGCACTACGTACATGTTGGAGTACATACATCCAGAACTTTTTCGTACATACACACACATATTTTATTTCCACAAAATTGTGATCAAACTGTGTTCTGTGTTTGCTTTTTTTCAAGTAACAACATAGCCTTTCCCCCAGGGACACCAAATCCTCTTCTAACGCAGTTTCTCCAGAGGGTGGGAAATGCACCACTGAGGGTAGTCAGGATGATTTTAGCTGATACTTAGTTGAGCATTTTTCATTTTAATAGTTATCTGTTTATGTTAATGTGTATTGAAAAATATAATTAGTACCTCAAACTCATGGTGGCACAGACATCATTGCTTAGGGTGAGGACAATGTGGGACTATATGTTTTAAAAACTGAGTCCACATAAAGAAATACATTAGTTCATAATAGTAGAGCTGAACACAGGGCAAAAACCCCGAAGTGGTACTGAAATAACTATAGTTTGAAAAATACTGTTGCAAAACGTGATTGGTAATCACGGCATAGTGTTTTGTTGCGTGGATACACCGTTGCTCCATCGCTACCGACCGGCCACAGGGTGTGTTGTTCCGGATTAGGAATCATTCCTCTGGTGAGTCTCTCCTAGCCCAGTCAGAGCCCTTCTTGTCATATCAGCCAGTTAAAGCCTTTCTAGTGATGCTCTAGGGACCACTTGCGTAAGTTAAGAATGTAAATTTCCCTGATGGATGCACTTGACGATACTTACAAGTCACACATTCTCGTGGTAAGGCAGGAGCAAGAAGGGTGGCAGGCAGCCGTGATGGGTTAAACCACTTCCTTTTCCCCTCTGTTCTTCTCACCTCCAACCCCTGCCCTCTCCAGGATTCATGACACGTGGGGCCTGGAACAGTAACCAGGAAAACTTGGGGCTCTTCCTGCAAGATGTCTCTTGCCCTCATTGCAACCACTTCCTTCCGTCTCCTTCCCATTCTCCTGCCGACAAACGGGCTCAGAACAGCGAGCCTGCTCGGTAAAACCAGCTCTGAGAAGGACAAAATGCCTGATCTACGTTGAAAAGGCAACACCATGTATTTAGAAATAACCTGTTTTCAGGAAATTCAGAACAATCTTCTTAAAGTTATGCGGGAGCTAGCCAATTTCTCTTTTAGGGTCACTTGTTTGTATTAATAGAAATCCATCTGCATAAAGTGACAGTCTACGTTCCTGTTCCCCCGTCTGTCACCAGATGGAGACTTGGTCAATGTGGGATGCTGTCTTTCACGCAGATGCCAGCATATATAAAAAGACAAGTTATTGGTGGAAATTATAAGAGATGGAGATTAGGACCATTCTAAAACAGACTTGGATCTCTGCTTTTGACACAGGAAATGTTGTTTACGCCATTTCAGTGGGATTGCCTAAAATATACCGGTTCCACGCGGAAGATAATTACTTACACTACTTACTAACAGATAATGCATTCTTCTGAGTAAGTTTAAAAAAATAAAAAAGAAATTCTTTCAGTTAACACTTATTTATCCTTTTTACTCACCTATTCTTGACTATGGAGACTTTTTTTTTTTTTTTAATTAATTAATGTTAAAGAAGTGAGCAGGGGAGTCAGGTCATTTTAGGAGCATGTGGACTGGAACTCAGTTCTTCTTTCTTTCCACTCCCAGCCCCAGGCCCTTGGCTCTGCTAAGTCAAACAGCTACTGACACCCATGGGCAGCTGGATACAAAGGGCCTGAAGCTCTGTTAGAGCCTGGCGGAGAAGACGAGGGAGGTGGTGCATAGATTTCTTTGCCATGACCTGCCGAGTACTTGGAAAGCAGCATCAGTCCTACAGGCTGAGGACCTGAAAGTGGCTGATCCTGGGAAGACAGTGGAACATCCTCCCTGCTCCCCCCCACCCCCACCCCCTGCTTTATGCCACAGCCAGAAGTCACCATAACTTTTGTTTCCTACACGATCCTTCTCTACAGCCTGACCGATGCTGGGCATGGAGTGCACCTGAGTATCTGCCAAGACGCAGCTTCCCTCTTTACCCAAGTCCTGACCTGGCTTCTGCTAGAGTTTCCTGGTTCCTTTTCCAGATCCCCCACTCCACAGGATCATAGCCTTCTTGTCCAGATCCCTCATTACCCCTCCAGAACCTTGACAGCTCCCTTTCCTCTACCCCAAACCATTGTTGGAGGATCCGGAATTGGTCAGGACTCCCATCGACCAGAGAGGCCTGATGACAGCAGCGTGGCCCAGGAGAAGGCCATTTTTCTCACATAATAGGAGATCTTGAGGGAGCATCCATCTAGGACTTCTGGAACCGCCGTAGGAGTTCATCAAAGACCTGGGCTTTTCTTGGTTTTCTGCTCTGCCACCTCTTCATGATTACAAGATGACTTTTTCACTCCCAGTCCTCAAATCTATTTCTAGGGAGGTTAAGAGAGATAAGGGCTAAAGGCATGAGCCACTTAAATCTGTCCTTTTTATTTCCTCAAGAAAGAGTAATTCTCAGAAGTGTCACCCAAAAGACTTTTGCTTTTAACCTCTTGGCCAATACTAAGTAACATGGCCACCTCTAATATCAAGAGAGTCTGAGGAAGTGTTTTTAACTAGGCACTTTGTATCCCCAAACAAAATTCAGGTTCTGTTATAAGGAAGAAGGGGAGAACAGATATTGGGTAATGCTTCAATGCTACCATAAACAAGTCCAACGAAAAAGTTGGCCAACTTGGAATGATGTGATGCTCTCATATGCTTGATTTCCTGTGTAAATTCCACCTGGCAGCTCCTACGCCCACACTGTTCAGGGCTTGCTTGATATTGCTGGTGACTGGAATACCTCATCTATCATAATGCTACATGTTGACCTATTGGCCATAGCCCTCAGCAGTCAACCTCATAGCTAGTGAAGTTCTGTGACATTTACTTACTTTTTTTTTCCCCAACCATCTCATGTCAGTCTCATGAAAGCTCATATCTTGTGGCCAGGACTGAATGAGCTATGACAATATAAGATCTCAAACAGGGTGGAAAGCAATGAGGATTGGAAGAATCAGGGCAAGAGTTTAATTCATCAAAGTGATAAAGACATACCTGGAACTAAGAAATATCAGTGACAAGTGAAAGTCCCATCTTTCCCTAACCCTCCATCCGAACCCCAGGGGCAATTTGTTTGGTTTTTTGTTTGTAGTATATATCCTGCCAGAAAATTTTCAACCGTATACAAACATACATGGTAGAATTTTTATAAGTGTGACACAAATGAGAGTATACTAAGCACCTGTTCTGGAACTTGACATTTTTCCATACATAGGGATCTACCCGATTCTGCTTGGTGTCACATTATTCAGATATATCAAAATTTCTTAAACTAGTCCCCTACTAAGGGGCATTTATCTTGTTTTCAGTTGTTTACCATTACTCAGAATACTGCAGTGAACAGCTTTCTACAACAGACTTTGATCATCTATGTGAGTATGTGTTGGACAATTTCCTACAAGTTGCAATAGAAATTCACATTTATTGAAAAGAATGAAATTGGGATTGCCCCAGAAAATCTTGGTTGCATAGGCAGAATAATTAAAACTATTTTCTGCTCACAAATAGCCGTGTAGATTTGAGTGGGAACTTATTTCTTCATTCACTATCAGCTACAGTTGAAAACTCAGAAGAAAATTCCCCTTTCTTTTGGTTTCTTCTTAGGGAACATTTAAATGATATTCCTGCCCCCCAAAAGTCTGCAAGTTAATAAAAATTATTAATATAAGTTTCCATTTTACTTAAGATTGCTTTGGCTATACGAGGTCTTTTCTGGTTCCATACAAAGCGTAGAGTTATTTTTTCCAGATCGGAGAAGAATGATAATGGGATTTTGATAGGATTGCATTAATTCTGTAGATCACTTTAGGTAGTATGGACATTTTAATGATATTGATTCTACCAATCCATGAGCAAGGTAGGTTTTTCCATCTGTTTACATCTTCTATAATTTCTTTTTTTAGTGTTTCATAATTCTCCCTGTATAAGTCTCTTACCTCTTTGGTTAAATATATTCCTAGATATTTAATTTTCTTTGAGGCTATTGTAAAAGGAATTGCGTTTTTGAAAGAATAAACTGGGAGGTATTAGTCTACCAGACTTCAAGCTGTACTACCAGGCTATAGTAACTAAAACAGCTTGGTATTGGAACAAGAACAGGGACATTGACCTCTGGAACAGGACTGAAAATCCAGAGATGAAACCATCTGCATATGGTAATCTAATCTTTGACAAAGCTGACAAAAGCATACACTGGGGAAAAGAA